>CM045740.1:44555724-44605724 GCA_024760905.1 Plotosus lineatus
CATTCACACCTGGGGGAGAATTGGAACAGCCAATAGACACAATTTGCATTACGACTGCGCACGTGCGGGGAACGTGACCCGACAGCTGAGCCAAGGGTCACTGCTACCAAACTGTATTGTAGCCACTTGCTGTTGTATAGAAACACATCCGAACAACTGCCGCTTAAAGTCTGCCTTAAGCCTTAAATTATCACCATGCCAGGAGCGCATTGTGCCGCAGTGAACTGTGGGAAGGGCACGGATCATCTCGAGCGTTGGAAAAAGCTAGTTTGCAGTATACATGCCTGCAAATTTTGAACTAACGCGTGTACATGTCTGCCGCCGTTCATGCTATTTACCTTCCCCACCGAGCTGAAGGATCCGGAGGGACCCAAACGTTGGATTAAAGCAGTAAGTTTATAATTAAAGTGTTCTTTATTCAATTCATAGACCCTACAGACTATTATCGTAGACCCTAACTATTCTGTCTTCCTTTTGGCTTTTTCCCATTTACTCGGGAGTCGCCACAGTGAATCATCTGATTCGCACGTTTGATTTGGCAGAGGTTTTTACGTCGGATGCCCTTCCTGTCACAACCCTTTTAGCAAGGGACAGAAACACGCTGACGACTTTGCAGCTCCTCTTTACGAAAGTCAGCAATGGTTCTTTTACATCAGCCTCTCACCATAGACAGTGACAGACATGGCCCGCCTTTGATAACCCAGTTAGCTGCACTGGGGGGGGGACAGTGACAACCTTGTGGAGAATGGGACTCGAACCCCCAACCTTTGGATCAGTGATCCAGCGCCCTATACCACTAGACCACCACTGCCCCCCACCCTACAGACTACTATATTACCTTTTATTTACCTGTTAAATTACCATAACAATCGGCGATGCCAAATTATATATTTAATTTATCATTACACATCATAGACTTAGATCTTGAAAATTATCATCATCATCATCATCATATTCCGCTAAGTCCGGGGTCGGGTTGCAGGGGCAGCAACCTAAGCAAAGAGGTCCAGATGTCCCTCTCCACAGCCACCTCCTCCAACTCTCCTGGGGGGGACACCGAGGTGGTCCAAGACAAGCCGAGAGACATAGTCCGTCCAGTGTGTTCTAGGTCGACCCCGGGGTCTATTCCCGGTTGGACATGCCCGAAACAACACACCAGGGAGGCGTCTGGGCGGCATTCTGACCAGATGCCCGAGCCACCCCAACTGGCCCCTCTTAATGCAGAGGAGCAGTGGATCTACTCTGAGCTCTCCACGGATGGTAGAGTTTCTCACCTTATCTCTAAGGGAGAACCCCGCCACCCGGCGAAGGAAGCTCATTTCAGCCGCTTGTATCCGTGATCTTGTTCTTTCGGTCATTACCCAAAGCTCGTGACCATAGGTGAGGGTTGGAACGTAGATCAACTGGTAAATTGAGAGCTTTGCCTTGCGGCTCAGCTCCTTCTTCACCACGACAGACCGTTACAGGCTCCGCTTAACAGCAGAGGCTGCAGCAATCCGTCTGTCGATCTCTCGCTCCATCCTTCCCTCACTCATAAACAAGACCCCAAGATACTTAAACTCCTCTACTTGGGGCAGGACCTCATTCCCGACCCGGAGGGTGCATTCCACCCTTGTCCGACTGAGAACCATGGCCTCGGACTTGGAGGTACTGATCTTCATCCCGGCTGCTTCACACTCGGCTGCAAATCGTTCCAATGAGAGCTGGAGGTCCCGGCTTGATGAAGCCAAAAGGACAACATCATCCGCAAAAAGCAGAGACGAGATCCGATGGCCACCAAACCAGAACCCCTCATCGCCTCGACTGCGCCTAGAAATTCTGTCCATAAAAACTATGAACAGAATCAGTGACAAAGGACAGCCTTGGCGGACTCCAACTCCCACCGGAAACAAATTCGACCTGTTGTTGCCAATACGGACCAAACTCTGGCTCCGGTGATACAGCGACCGAATGGCTTGTAGCAACGGATGCAGAACGCCGTACTCTCGGCGCACGCCCCACAAGATCTTTCGAAGGACACGGTTGAAAGCCTTCTCCAAATCCACAAAGCACATGTAGACAGATTGGGAAAACTCCCATGCCCCCTCCAGAATCCTGTGGAGCGTATAGAGCTGGTCAAGAGTGCTGCGGCCAGGTCTACAACCTGTCCTACATCCTAGGGTGTCCAGGTGCCAAGTGCACTTATGGGCACACTTATGTTCGAACATGGTGGTCGTGATAGACAAACTGTGATGAGCACAGAAGTCTAACAACGAAACACCGTTCGGGTTCAGACTGGAGAGGCCATACCTACCGGTCACACCCTTCCAGGTCACACTATCGTTGCCCACATGGACGTTGAAGTCTCCCGAGGGAGCGTTCTCCAACACCCCCCCCCCCAAAGACTCCAAAAAGGGTGGGTACTCTGAACTGTCATTTGGTGCATAAGCAAAAATAACAGTCAGGACCTGTCCCCCCACCTGAAGACAGAGGGGGGGGGTAGTTGACTACCCTTTCGTCAACTGGGGAGAACCCCAACATTTGGGCACCGAGACAGGGGGCAACAAGAATACCCACACCGGCTCGCCGCCTCTCCCCATGAGCAACTCCAGAATAGAATAAGGTCCAGCCTCTCCTGAGATGGATGGTTCCAGAGCCCAAGCTATGCGTTGAGGTGAGCCCGACTATATCTAGTCGGTATCTCTCCACCTCGCGCCCCAGATCAAGCTCCTTCCCCTCCAGAGAGGTGACATTCCATGTTCCGAGGGTCAGAGTAAGTAGCCGAGGATCGGTCCGACAGAACCCATGCCTTCGGCTGCCACCCAACTCACACTGCACCCGACCCCTAAAACTCCTCCCATGGATGGTGGGTCCATGGGAGGGCAGACCCATGTCTCCTTTTCGGGCTAAGCCCGGCCAGGCTCCATGGGCAGAAACCTGACCACCAGGCACTTGCCTTCGAGTCCCTCCCCCGGGCCTAGCTCCAGGAGGGAACCCCGGTGACCCGCGTCCGGGTAAGGGAGACTGCTTCCTGTGCTCTCTCTCTCAGATGTCATGTGTAATAGGGGTTTTTTGAATCGCACTTTGTCTGGACCTTCACCCCGGACCTGTTTGCCTTGGGTGACCCTACCAGGGCCATTTGCCCCCGACAACATAGCTCATAGGATCATTAGGTCACGCAAACCCCTCCACCACGATAAGGTGGCGATTAAGGGAGGGGATCTTGAAAATGACTGTTATGTTAATGTGTAAAATAGACTAACAAGAGCTGTCAGATCACTCGGTGCAACTGTAAAACTTGTATTTACCGTCTTTGTAGTCATTATGAAGTTGCGCTAGTAGGGGTGCCTGGTCCTTCATTATCAAAAAAAACCACTATTGTCAGCGTACATACATGGCGGCCACTTCGATAAGGCGTCATTTTCTGTCTCCCAGCTGTCTTCAAGTCCCAAGGGGTCGGAAATTGTCACGATTTCCTCATCCACTTCAAATGTCAACAAGCTGGCATAGTCACGTTGGACTTGTTTAGATTCCTCAGCCTTTGACAAAACTATCGTCAGTTTTTGTAATGTCGCCGCAAATGCAAGCGCAACAAGTTCATCCTTCCGCTTGCGGGAACAACTAGGAAGACCGCTATGTATACAATACGATCGAAGGTCGGGAACTTTCCATAAATTAAACACATCCATAGTGCAGTTCTCATCCACATCAAGGTTTACTTCCACCACGTTTGGTAGTTGAGATCCCATGATGCCGTGCGTGAGCCGAGATGCGAATTGTGTCTATTAACCTACTGTGCATGTTTTTGGACTGTGGGAGGAAACCAGAGAACCCGGAGGAAACCCACGCAAACACAGGGAGAACATGCAAACTCCACACAGAAACGCCCGAGCTGGTAATCGAACCCGGGACCTTCTTGCTTTGAGGCGGACGTGCGAACCACCATGCTGCCATAATTTTGAAATTGCAAAATGAAACGAAATGAAAATAAAATATTTTCTTATTGAAATAATAATGTAAACAATAATAATAACAATAATAATAATAATAATGTTTTTGAGGTGCTTCGTCTAACTTTCCTAACTTAATTGTTTACATTATTATTTCAATCAGAAAATATTTTATTTTCATTTAGTTTCATTTTGCAATTTCAAAATTATTCCTCTTATTCCCCAAAAGAGCGTGTTACAGGAAGTGCAGCCGGAAGTTCACTTTTTTGGCCAAATCCTTCCCTTGAAAGGAGCACTAAGGAGGGTATGAACGAAAGGCTTGTGCACTCTGTGTCGTGTCTCCTCTGTCCACTTGGGGCGCGTTTTACTTTCACTCCTCAAATTAGGAAGATACGGTTGCCAGATTGGGTAAAGATAATCAGTCTGTTTGGTTCGTTAAGATGATAGAAGTGTGTTTGGGGTAAACTTATCATCAGTGTGGTGGAATTTCACTTGCAGTTGATTCATAGCCTATTTATTTTCATTGCTTTTCACTCGCTGATTTTCTGTTTTATTTCTCTGACTTCTTCGATATAAATTATTCATTTAACAAGTTCATGTTTTGTTCTCCCATTCATGTGTCATATTCTTTTGCTCAGCAAAAGTTTGTCTAAGTTTATATATATATATATATATATATATATATATATATATATATATATATATATATATATATATATATTTGAATCTTTCTTTTCCTTTGGTTTCAGTTTCATTAATCTTCTTCTTTTCCTTTCGGCTTTTCCCTTCAGGGGTCGCCACAGCGAATCATCTGCCTCCATCTCACCCTATCCTTTGCATCTTCTTCTCTTCTCTTCTCTTACGACCTTCATGTCCTCCTTCACCACATCCATGAATCGTCTCTTTGGTCTTCCTCTAGGCCTTTTGCCTGGTAGTTCCAGCCTCAGCATCCTATTAAGACTCTTATTTTATTGCTGCCTCTCATCGTCATGTCCATCATCAGCATCATCTCAGACATGGGACAAGCATCAAAGTCATGTTTCATGCATCTGGAGTTCTGCTTTCAACCTTTACCATGTTGAAAATTAACAATTTTGCAAAAAGACTGGAAAAGGGAATGTGTTGGGGAGAGAAACAACCAAAAAACAACCAAAATATAAACAAGAAATATCTGATGAGCTTCCACTATAGCGCAAGACATGACTGAAGGGGAAGGACATTGTCTCGAGAGCATGTCATTGGATAAACAGAGGATTACATTAAAATGATCTGCATTCTTTGCATCTCTCTCTATTATATCTATCTATCTATCTATCTGTCTATCATTATATACATACACACAGTGCAGTATTGCAGGATTATATGAATTGTAATATTTTATATCATGGAGGTCGTTGGAGTCAGAAAAGAAGATGCAGAGGACAGGGTGAGATGGAGGCGGATGATTTGCTGTGGCGACCCCTGAAGGGAGCAGCCGAAAGGAAAAGTAGAAGAAAAACATTTTATATCTGTGAATGCCGTTTATCTTTGTGTTTGCACAAAAGCAGGCACCGATCTGGCAACCCTGAAAAGGGGCGGAAATAACCGGTTTCGGCGATCAAACCCGTCTGTCCGTGATTTTCCAAACATATCCGCTCAACGCAAACCATATTGTGGCGCATAAACATCTCGTCGGGTTTTTAAATCCTACAATAAGAAATTTTAAAAACGCACGCGCGACGGAGAGGCGCAACATCAGCACCAGAGTGCAGCATCCTCTGCTTCCTGCTTTAGAGAATCCATCTGATTAGCAGGTGAGACAGGATGTGTGTGTGTGTGTGTGTGTGTGCAGAAATAATAATGTCGCATCCTTGTAAATGTTAGAATTCCAGCCTGTAGTGCATTTATTCAAGTCAGGACTGGCCTGTAATGCAGGATGCGTGTGTAATTTAGACATTAAGGCCTAAAGTCACCCATCTGTTCCCTGTAGACAATAAGAAAACGCTTTCCGCCCATGACGTATTATTTCATCCAAAAACAAACCACTGCATCACTGCTTATTTGAATTCGAGCCTGAATGTAAAGAGTCGGTTGAACTCGTGTTTGTCTTGCTGATGTAGTGCTGTGATCACTACCCATTTCCTCCAAACAGCAGAGAATGATGGGTATTCTGCACCCGTTCCCAGGCCACATACTTCTACTATCCTGTTACAGGTGACATTCTGGAAAGTCTTCATCAAGCAATTGGCCATGGATCAAAACTAAACACGGCTACGAGATAAAAAAATCCATCCCAAAAAAACCCCATAAAATATATTGTGGTGTCATGGTTAGCAGGTTCCCTCCTCACAGCATGAAGGTCCTCACTTCCAGTCCTGAACTTGGCGAGGTCTTTCTGAGGTGGTTTCTTTGCATGTTCTTCCCGTACTTGCATGGGTTTCCTCCGGCCCCCGGGTTTTCTCCCGCAGTCCAAACGCTTATCCGTGAGGTGAATTGGCTGTTCTAAGTGTCTGTGTGATGGCCATGTGATGGATTGCTGAGCAGTCTGGGGTGTTCCCTTCCTTTCCCCTGAAGATGATCACCAGTCCCTTGGTGACCCGAGCAGGATTAAATGGCTGAGCAAATGAATTTTGTGACTGAAAAGATTTGTTGCAGCAAAGACGATTGCAGTGACGATGAAGGAAAAAAACTCACTGTCAGGTTTCACGGCTACATTGTTCCCCACAGGGAAGATGTTGATGTGAGTGTTGGGAATCCCAGAATGCAGTGTGGCGAGTTAGTGGTGTATAAGAGGAGTGATGAGAGCATGTTGAAATCGGATCTGTTTGAGATGGAGAGGTGAAAAAGCTGGTCACACGAAAACACTAAAGTGCCGCCGCATCGGTTGAGTCAAACACCATGTTGCAGCAGGAACTGGAATGGAATTGTGGGTAAACAAAGTGAAAGTAAACCAAGATGCTAGTGATGATTGAATTTCATTACAGATGAATTCTGGGTAATGTTAGAAATGTCTGTTCATGTTTTTCAGAATGAGTGAAGAGGAGAACCCTGCTGCTGAACCCCTCCAGGTCCTGGACGTCCAGGGCGATGGACGCTGGATGTCACAGGTGTGTGTGTGTGTGTGTGTGTGTGTGTGTGTGTGTATTGGTAACAAGTCTACAGCTGTAAAGCAGAGTACAGTAATGGGTTTCTTATATGAAGTAAAATTGTGTGTGTTGCAGCACAACCGCTTCGTGCAGGAGTGTAAGGATGCAGAACCTGACGTCCTGTTCATAGGAGACTCCATGGTTCAGCTAATGCAGCAGTATGAGGTGTGTGTGTGTGTGTGTGTGTGTGTGTGTGTGTGTGTGTGTGTTTTATATTTGTAGTACAGAATACTGTATCCCTGTAGACTGGCAGTGATCACCTTTTTACCGAGGCAGGAAACAGAGCCTGAAGTGTCCTTCCTGTTTCAGCACCATGCCACACAATGCTGTATTGTATCCCTCCTGGTGATGTTCGATGCCCTGCTGTCAGATTGAACAGAAAGCTGTTACTGATTCGTAATTCTTTCTGGCCACAAAGCTACACCAAGACAAATAAACGCTCATCTTTAGAGGCCCCACCCTCATCCACATTCATGCACATGCATTGCAAAGGTATTCCCAATGCCACTACCATGTCTTGTACAGCCAATCAGCAACTCTCTGTTACAGCCAGTGTGTTGCTGATTGGCCAGAATCTTGTTGTGTGACTCACTGGCTTCACCTTTGAACTGTTGTTTCAAAATTCTAATTGTACTGCAACATCATTAGTAATCAATTCCAACAGACAGATTTTTTGGAACAGCAGCTATAAACAGTGATGGATCTGTAAATCACAGATTTTAATAAATCTGTTGTATCATATGTTATGGAGTGGTTAGAGCATCGTCTCACAGCAAGTAGGTCCTGGGTTTGAGTACCCTGATTGGCCGGGGTGTATCTAAATGGAGTTTGCATGGTCTCCACGTGCTTGCGTGGGTTTTGCTCCGAGTACTCTGGTTTCCTCCTACAATCCAAAGACTTGCACATTACACTAACTGACTGTTCCAAGTTGCCCTTAAGTATGAGTGTGTTGGCCCTGTGGTGGACTGGCATGCTATTCAGGACGTATCCTGTCTTCTCACAGAGTTGGCTGAGATAGGCTCCTGTCTCCCCACTTCCCAAGTAGGATTAAGTGGTTACCACTTACTGAACGTTCTATAGTACAAGTGTTCGAAGAAGGTAAACCTCTACCAAGCCAAAAAAAAAAAAAAAAAGAAGAATCAAAAGTCCACAGCACCCCGTGCTGGACCTGCTGTAATTACACATATCCGGCAAATTAAATTAAAATGGAAACAGGAAGGAAGCTTCATGGAAGTTCACTCTCCAAATCTCAGCTCTTAGGCCTAATGTTAAGATTAGAGATGGAGTTAGGTTTATGCAATGTGATTTGTGGGTGTGTCCAGGTGTGGCGGGAGCTCTTCTCTCCGCTCCATGCACTCAACTTTGGGATCGGAGGAGACACAACATGCAACATCCTGTGGAGGCTGCAGAACGGAGAACTGAAGAACATCAGACCACGGGTGAGAGAGCGATATAGTGAGAGAATCATCTTTATCCTACAAATATTATAGTAACATGCGGTGTGTTGGGTTTGGATCAGGTGGTGGTGCTCTGGGTAGGAACCAATAATCACGAGCACACGGCGGAGCAGGTTGCTGGAGGAATCGTGACCATAGTACAGTTTCTCATTTCGCGCCTCCCCAAGGCCAAGATCGTCGTTCTGGTGAGGAGGTGGAGACAGAGATTTGTGTTTATTGTTTAAACTTAAACAGTTCATACTTGTCGGTCCTGCAATGTATGCAAAAGCAATAACGTGACATTGCGCTGATTAGCTAGCTTATAAACTAGCAGACACTCGCGAGTGTGGCTCAGGATTTTCTCAAAACATTTTTTCCTGAAGGTTTCAGTCCTCATGTTTCCTTCAAACCAATTCACTTGATAGTTTGGTCACAAAGCTACAGTGGTACCTCACCTTACGAAAGTCCCAACAAACGGAAATTCCAGGTTACGAAACGCATTTTCCTAAAATTTTTGTCTCTGGATATGAATCAAGTTCATGTTACGAAAGCGGCATCTCAAAAATTCAAACGATCAGTGCGCAAGTTGCTCTCCCATTGGCTATCTCCCAACATCCCACCCCATTGCCTCCCATTGTCTATCATCCAACATCCCGCCTCGCTGGCCTCCCATTGGCTATCTCCCAACATCCCACCCCATTGCCTCCCATTGTCTATCATCCAACATCCCGCCTCGCTGGCCTCCCATTGGCTATCTCCCAACATCCCACCCCATTGCCTCCCATTGTCTATCATCCAACATCCCGCCTCGCTGGCCTCCCATTGGCTATCTCCCAACATCCCGCCCCACTGGCTTTCCATTGGCTTGGAGGGATGACGCAGCTCCCTCCCATTGGGTATTATGGAGCTGCAGCCATAATTCCCATGATGCTTTTCGTGTAAAGGACAGAGTTACTGTTGTTTCGAGTGTGCTCATTGCAACTTTATTTTTTGGCTCAGGATTTTAACCTTGCATAAACATTTGTAAGATTATAACTCTGCTAAAAATACATGGTCAACACACGCGTACACACACACACACACACACACATACACGATTCCCGGTGCGGGTGAAAAGAAGTGGGCTTGTGGCATGCAGTTGAGTGATATCGCAAAGGAATATGGCCGAAACCCCTCTACCATTGGTACGATATTGAAGCAGAAGGAGGCCTTAAAGGTATACTTTTATAATTTTTAAAGGTTTTAGGGGTAGTATTTGGGGCCTTGGAATGAATCAGGCCTTTTACATGTAAAATGCGGTTGAACGTACGAAAAATCAAGGTTACGAAACCACTTCTGGAACGGATTAATACTGTAAGGTGAGGTACCACTGTAATTTGTTTGCTTGTGGATTTGCTAGTCTGAAGGGCAACAAGTAGAACATACACATTCTCATTTCTTGGTAAAAAAAAAAAAAAAACATTGACTTGAATATTCCTTTGCTACTTTGAATAGCTCGCAAGTTTTCTGAGGAGGCGTGCGCACTCTCCTTAAAGTTGTCTGCGGCAATCATAATAACAGCAGATCATTGATTGGTTCAGAAGAAATCAATCTCAAATGACCTGTTAATTGCTTAAAACTGATTGGTTGTGTCCCATAGGGTCTGTTGCCCCGCGGCGAGTTCCCGAACCCTCTGAGGGAGAAGAACGCGTCGGTGAACACCTTCCTGCGTTGCGCCCTCCCGCATCTCGGTCCTGTGCAGTTCTTGGACGTGGGCAGCGGCTTTGTGCATTCTGATGGCACCATTTCATGCCGAGACATGTTCGACTTCCTGCACCTGACGGCGAGTGGGTACGCTTCCGTCGCCACGCCTCTGCATGAGCTGCTGCTCCAGCTGTTGGAGGAGACGCCACAGGAGAGGCGGGCCTCGCTCGTGTGAAAGGCAGTGAAGGGGGTATGGGCTGGGGTTAGAGGCAGGGTTCTGGAATCCCGTTCGTCCTTTACGTGTACATCATTACAGGGGGGAGAGAGAGAGAGAGAGAGAGGTTGAGATTTATGAAAGTTGGTAAAATGTGGAAAAACTGGAATGTTCTTTGCTAATTTTTACTTTTTTAATGTGCTTTAATTTATTTAATTGTTTCTCATGTCCTCACAAAAATACAGTATATACATTGAGGACTGTGTGTGTATGTGTGTGTGTGTGTGTGTGTGTGTGTGTGTGGGCGCGCCGCTTCAGCAAACTAGATAATAAAAAAATGATGCCCTATGCTGCTGTAATGCTTTAGCATAGCATTGATCTTTCTAGCGTCCTACACGTTTCCAGAAGGATCCATTCAATGTCCATAATGAACGTTGAATAGTTCAAAATACCCCACCCCCCCCCCCCACACACACACACACACACACACACTCTCTCACACACTCTCTCACACACTCTGTACCCACTTCAATCAAATGTGCATCGCTTTTCTCAGCGGAATGGCTAATGTTGTTAACAACTGTTTTATTTTTCTTCTTTATAAAAACTTGTGAAACAGATTCAGAGTAAAAACACTGCTGGCATCTACTACATTGCAAGTTTTCTGGTACTTCTACATTCAGATAAAGTCCGAGCTTGTTTTTTCGAGGTGGGGGGAGATAAAGTGATCCAAGATGGCCGCCGTGACAATCATCTACATCATTTAGCGACATGGTTGATGTATTTGTCTGTACTGTATTTATAAACGTCAGAAAGTATTTCACAGTATGCTAATTGGTATTAGCTTGAACGGGACACAGATATATTGCCTGATAAGTAGAGATATTTGGGAGATATACACACTTCTAATACTTGTTAGCTATTTTAGCCCTGATGCTAATCACAGCTTGGACACTTATCCTTTCTCGCTGTCTTTTTTTTTAATTATTATTTAAACAAGCCTAAAGGAATAACTCTCTCCATTTCCTGTTAGTAGGAATCAAGCCTCTGTGTGTGTGTGTGTGTGTGTGTGTGTGTGTGTGAGTGAGTGAGTGAGAGAGAGAGAGAGAGAGAGTGTGTCAACCTGTATAAAGACTGAATCCATAGATAATAAAATATTTTAAAGTCCATTAGAATATATATATATATATATATATATATATATATATATGTGTGTGTGTGTGTGTGTGTGTGTGTGTGTGTGAGAGAGAGAGAGAGAGAGAGACTCCATCTCTGTCCATATATGAACACACAGTTGGTAAACCCTGCATAGCTGTTTGTGTTGATAAAAACGTGCCAATGTTTCATGTCAGCCAGTAAGCGTTATCTTAGCCGCACTGCCACAGATTGTGTGAAACTTTCCATTAAAGAAGACAGAATGACGTCACTTCAAAACTGGACTCTTTCTTGTCTTCGTTTCTTCCCTTTTCTTTCCTTTTCATATCAAAAGCCGATTGTGAAGCACCTGCATCACATCTTGTCAGCAGTATTCCCATGCTAACCTCTTTCCATTCAGCAAACTAGCCAGAAGATGGCGGCGCAAAAGAGAGAGAGAGAGAGAGAGAGAGAGACATATCCTCAATAAAGTTTAAACTTGACTGAAGATCCATTTGCGAAACTGTTATCCTACTTGGGATGCAGGCAGGAGGAGCCTACCTCAACCGACCATACATTTAATCTCACACCAACAGACAAGATGGAACATCCAATGGGCCTAATGTGCATGCGTTTGAACTGTAAGAGTAAACCGAAGTACCTGGAGGAAACGAAACACAAGCATGGATCAAACATTCAAACACCACACAGAAGCACCTGAGTGAGGCCCGAGACTCAAACCTCAAACATTGCTTTGTGATGGACATGATGGTCTTACTCCAACACCCTGCAAAACGTATTCAGTATTTATCCCTTTTCTAAACCATTTAATCCTAATTAGGGCCATAGGGAGACTGGCGCCCATCTCAGCTGACTCTGTGCGAGGGCAATCTTCAGTATTTTAGCCTTAATTTGCTTTGAGTTTTCTCCCTTTCGGTTATACCGAGCCACCAAAAGATGGCGATATTCTTATTTGTGAAGCAAGAAAAGCGCAGGGGTGTTCAGTGATATTTTACATTATCTCCAGTGTATACGTATAAGTCCGTGGGGAAATAAAAGAACATTCAATGATTTAAACAGTTCTGGCCTGAACTTTGCTGATCAACAGCATGTCATGAAAGAACAAATAAACGAATAAACTCGTTCCAAACGAATCAATAAAATGACAAAATGAATCTGATTTACTTGCTTCACTGTCATTCTACCATCTTCAAGCCTTCGTTCGGCTCATTTGTTCCACAAAGAACTCTCTTCAAATCTGAAGATGGGATTGGCTCACCGATGTGTCAGTCAAGCAGCTTCATATAAGCACAGCCTGAGCCTGAAGCAGGAAATTTAGATGGCAGAGTACTGAGATCCGGTCTAAACTGCAAGTGGTGTTTGTTTTCCACTGAATGTCCCAAATTAGGTGACACAGTGGTGCAGCGGTTTGCATGTCTGCTGCCCAGCAAGAAGGTTTTATGTTCGAGTCCCAACTCAGCGAGGGCGTTTCCGCATGGTATTTGCACGTTATCCCGTACATGTGTATATTTATTCTGGGTACTCCGGTTTATTTCCCGCAGTCCACAGAAATGTACATGAAGTGGACTGGTGAGCTGTTCAGGGTGTACCCTGTCTTTTTACAGACCTGGTTGAGATAGGCCCCAGCGTCCGTGCGACTTTAAGATTAACCATTTCAGTAACTGGATCAGATTTTTAAAAACAAACCTTCTTAAACATTATAAGATATGGAAAGGTTTTTGGTTGAGGTTTGCGCTCTCCAATCAGAAAGGAAGTGTGACCCTGTTCATTGAATGAAATAAATGTCGAACGTACTGAACAAAAATCTCTTTGGGTTTTTTCTGGTCACCAGAAATAAAGAAAAGGTTCTGAATGATGGAACCACTGTAATAGCTGCGTGAATGACATTCATTAATATTCATTAATAGCAAAAAGCATACCCATTTATTCTCTGATGTCATACATATTGAAAGCTTATACAGCTCTCACCATCACAGGCAGGATTGGTTGCTGTAAAAAGTAAAAATTTCATGAGTGCAATTGAGAAACGCTGCTGAGAGACCGTTCAGATAACACCCCAATCTTTTACTCGACCTGAGACGCCGGAATCCACTGAGCACTTTGCTGACTTTTTTTTTCTTTAATCTATTTAAGATAACGATATCAAAATTGAAAGCATGCCGAAACGAGGCGAATGTATGCAAACAAGGAACAGGATTAAGCTTACTCACCCACTTCTTGAACTGCTTAAATCACAGGGACGCTAGAGCCTATTTCTGCCACCACAGGGCGAAGGCAGGGTACACGGCACGTTCCTGATATAAAGTGCTAAAACCTGACACTTGAAAGATCGCCACTTTATTACAGTGAAATCATGTACAAACATTCCTCTGGGAATCTTATCTAAGCTACACTCTGGACCACTGGAATTATCCAAGGAGGCAATCTGAGAACACAAGCATGGAGGCGAGAGATTAGCATTAGCATTACCGTTAATATAAATACCTTAAAAACACATGAGGAAGTGACTGAAAAAGTCAAGGCTTTTTTATTATTATTATTATTATTATTTTATTTGTTTGTTTATTACAATATAAGGCATTCAATAAGACACCAATGATGATGGCATTTCCCTTTATACCACATAACCAACAGTTTAACCTGTAAATAATAAATTATTTAAAAAAAATAACAGTTTCAAAAATTAGGAATAAATATACATTTTATTGCATTGTGTTTATGATTTTTGGAATGCAGCCGTGAGGGAGGGGCACAAGCCAGTGTCCACCCTCACGCCGGTCCCAAGCCCGGATAAATGCAGAGGGTTGCGTCAGGAAGGGGATCCGGCGTAAAACCAATGCCAAATAAAATGTGCGAGTCAAAACAAAGGCATTCATACCGGATCAGTCGAGGCCCGGGTTAACAACGACCGCCGTCGGTGCTGTTAACCAACAGAGTGCTGGTGGAAATTGGACTACTGTTGGTCTAAGACATCGAAGAAGTCGAAGAAGGAGAGGTGTGAGGCGTGTCCGTAGGCAGAGAGAGAAGAGGAAAGGCATGAGTCTAGGACTGAAAGTAGAGACTTTGAATGTTGGAACTATGACAGGAAAAGGTAGAGAGCTGGCTGACATGATGCAGAGGAGAAAGGTGGACATACTGTGTGTTCAGGAGACCAGGTGGAAAGGTAGCAAGGCTAGAAGCTTAGGAGCAGGGTTTAAGCTGTTTTATCATGGTGTGGGTGGGAAGAGAAATGGAGTCGGAGTCATCTTGAAGGAGTTTGTCAGGAATATTCTAGAAGTGAAAAGAGTGTCAGACAGAGTGATGAGTCTCAAGTTAGAAATTGAAGGCGTGATGTTCAATGTTGTTAGTGCTTATGCCCCACAGACAGGATGTGAGCGTGAAGAGATGGAGAGATTCTGGAGTGAGGTAGATGAAGTGATGCAGAGTACCCCCAAAGATGAAAAAGTGGTCATTGCTGCAGACTTCAATAAACATGTTGGTGCAGGAAACAGAGGGGACGAGGAAGTGATGGGCAGGTTTGGTATCAAGGACAGGAACACAGAAGGACAGATGTTGGTAGATTTTGCAAAAAGGATGGAAATGTATGTGGTGAATACTTTCTTCCAGAAGAGACAAAATCACAGGGTAACTAATGAAAACGCAGGTAGGCGCACACAGGCAGACTACATCTTGTGTAGGTGATGTAATTTGAAGGAAGTCAGTGACTGCAAAGTAGTAGTGGGTGAGAGTGTTGCCAAACAGCATAGGATGGTGGTGTGCAGGATAACGCCGATAGTGAGGAAGGTGAAGAAGGCAAAAGCAGAGCAGAATACAAAGTGGTGGAAGCTGAAAAAGGAAGAGTGTCGGGTTGTCTTCAAGGAGGAGTTGAAACACGCTTTGGGTGGTCAGGAAGTGCTTCCAGATGACTGGACAATGACAGCAAATGTGATCAGGGAGACAGGTAGGAGAATACTTGGTGTGTCATCTGGAAGGAGAGTAGATAAGGAGACTTGGTGGTGGAATGAGGAAGTGCAGGAGTGTGTACAAAGGAAGAGGTTAGCTAAGAAAAAGTGGGACATAGAGAGGACCGAAGAGAGTAAACAGGAGTACAGGGAGACACAGCGTAAGATGAAGGTAGCGGTGTCAAAGGCCAAACAGAGCGCGTATGATGACTTGTATGCTCGGTTGGACAGTAAGGAGGGAGAAAATGATTTATACATGTTGGCACAGCAGAGAAATAGAGATGGGAAGGATGTGCAGCAAGTTAGAGTGATTAAGGACAAAGAGGGAAATGTATTGACTGATGACAGAAGTGTGCTGGGAAAATGGAAAGAGTACTTTGAAGAGCTGATGAATGAGGAAAATGAGAGAGAAAAAAGAGTAGAAGAGGTGACTGTTGAGGACCAGGAAGTAGCAAAGATTAGTAAGGGTGAAGTGAGGAGGGCATTGAAGAGGATGAAGAGTGGAAAGGCAGTTGGCCCTGATGACATACCGGTGGAGGTATGGAAGTGTCTCAGAGAAGTAGCAGTAGATTTTCTGACAAGAACATTCAACAAGGTCTTAGAAAGTGAGAGGATGCCAGAGGAATGCAGGAGAATTGTAATAGTGCCCATTTTTAAGAACAAGGGAGACGTGCAGAGTTGTGGCAACCACAGAGGGATCAAGTTGATGAGCCACACAATGAAGTTATGGGAAAGAATAGTGTAAGCTGCACTAAAGGCAGAGGTCAGCATTGGTGAACAACAGTTTGGTTTCATGCCAAGAAAATGCACCATAGGTGCAGTGTTTGCTTTGAGGATGTTAATAGAGAAGTAACAGAGAAGGTCAGAAGGAGCTGCATTGTGCCTTTGTGGATCTGGAGAAAGCATATGACGGGGTGACAAGAGCGGAACTGTGGTATTGCATGAGGAAGTCTGAAGTGGCAGAGAAGTGTGTTAGAGTGGTGCAGGTCATGTATGAGAGATGTAAGACAGTGGTGAGGTGTGCTGTCGGTGTGACAGAAGAGTTCAAGGTGCAGGTAGGACTGCATCAAGGGTCAGCCCTGAGCTCCTTCTTGTTTGCTGTGGTGGGCTGACAGACTGGGTGAGACAAGATTCTCCATGGACTACGATGTTTGCAAATGACATTGTGATCTGTAGTGAGAGCAGAGAAAATGTGCAGGAAAATCTAGAGAGCTGGAGGTATGCCCTGAAAAGGAGAGGAATGAAGGTTAGCCTCAGTAAAACAGAATACATGTGTGTGAACGACAAGGACCCAATAGGAAAGGTGAGGTTACAAGGAGCAGAGATAAAGAAGGTGGAGGATTTTAAGTACTTAGGCTCAACAATCCAGAGCAGTGGAGAGTGTGGAAAAGAGGTGAAGAAGCGTGTGCAGGCAGGTTGGAATGGTTGGAGAAAAGTGTCCGGTGTGATGTGTGATAGGAAGGTATCGGCAAGAATGAAAGGAAAAGTGTACAAGACGGTGATGAGGCCAGCGATGTTGTATGGTTTAGAGACAGTGGCCCTGGGGAAAAGACAGGAGGCAGAGCTGGAGGTAGCGGAGATGAAAATGTTGAGGTTCTCTTTGGGAGTAACGAGGATGGATAGGATCAGGAATGAGCACATCAGAGGGACAGCACATGTAAGAGGTTTTGGAGACAAAGTCAGAGAGGCTAGATTGAGACGGTTTGGACATGTACAGAGGAGGGATAGTGAGTATATTGGTAGTAGGATGTTGAGGTTGGAACTACCAGGCAGAAGGCCCAGAGGAAGACCAAAGAGAAGATTTATGGATGTGGTGAAGGAGGACATGAAGGCAGTTGGTGTAAGAGAAGAAGATGCAGAGGATAGGGTGAGATGGAGGCAGATGATTCTCTGTGGCGACCATGACGGGAACAGCTAAAAGGAAATGAAGAAGAAGAAGTTTATCATTTTTGCCATTATTAATTATTCAGATTTACGTATTTAATGTGTAATGCATTGATTTTTTAAATTTATTTTCAGTTTCATAATATAAAGTGTATAAATCTTAGTCCTTGAAGACAATAGTTTATTGTATTTAGGATCAATTTTAAAATGGGATTTCAAGTCATTAAATAATAAATTATGATTAAAATAATTCGATAAATAAATTTTATTTCATTGTTTACTTATTGCAATGTTTATATTCTTTAAATCCAATTTAAATATGTTTTAAATTAATTAATTCAACTAAAAAGTTACACAAATATTTTTTTATTCCACACATTAACTTTCTTTATATATGATTTTAAATACATTTAAAATAAATAAATAAATAAATAAACTCTATTTAAGTTACTCCAGCTGTTTAATTATCTCCTGTATTGAATTTTAAATTAGTTTTAATTAGGTTAACTGAATTAAAACTAGTAATATAATTTTAATAAATACATTAATTACTTTTATTTATTTATAGTAGACATATAAGTTATAATTAAATGATAAAATATAAGAAAAGTTTAATTGTGCGTTGCGCTGAATTAAAGTCATTGACTCATGATAACCTTTGAGGGATGCATTGTGTGCGTGTGTGTCTGTGTGTGTGTGTGTGTGTGTGTGTGTGTGTGTGTGTGTGTGTGTGTTACTGATGATTCATGAGTAACTTTCCATCTGATGTCTTGGGAATGTGTGCAGAGTTGATAGACTCACGCAGATACTTGCACATCCCAACACATGTAACCTTTGAACTTCAGCGTTCCGTGTCTGAGGTCTGGAGTCCGACCACATTTACATTCACACACAGTTTCAGGCGTATATAAACCCCCCGTCCCTGCAGACGGTCGACCCATCACCAGATCATCAGCTCTCAGGTAAGAGCTCAATGCAGTTCATTCAGTTTAGAATTTGAATTCATGTGAGTTCTGCTTCTCGTCAGCATTAAATTTGAACTTTGAAAGATTTCCTTCAAGGCGAGACAAAGATGTGTTTGTAGTGAGAATCACCGTTTGATGGAGTGATGTGTCATTTTTGGTTCATTTTATTCGTTCATGTTTAAGAAGATTTGTAGTTCAGAAAACATGTCGTCGGACATCATCATCATCCCCAACATTCGTTCCTTTGTTTTTGCGCATGGTTTCTAATCTACTGTATTTATGATGTTTTTTCTTTCCTAGGCTTCAGAATGAAAGCTGTGGCTCTTGCACTGACCGTCCTCTTGGCGTTGGGTGAGTCTTGTTAGACTTCGGTCATTTCATCTTTCTTTCTTCCTCCCTTTGTCTTTTTATGGTGGAGCAGCTTGCCAGATCACACTATCCATCCCAATCAATCAGCAATTTCTTCCTAATACATTTCTTCACAGATTTTGTTCTTATCTTAAACCCAGAACTAGCCAGAAGAATCTGTAAAAAAACAAAAAAAAAAACAAAACAAAACAAAACAAAAAACAGTAGCAGTCACAATTTTCCAGACAGAGTAAACAGATATCTGACATATAGAAACTCAATACTCGGCAGATGTACGGTGGTTATACTGTACTCAGTTTTGTCCTGTTGACCCTATTACACATCTGTTGTTCATCAGCTTCCATGAGCTTCTTGTCAGTAATCATCTGCTGAACATGCGGTCTGTGTCCACCTCACTACCTGTTGCATGTCAGGTCATAGTCTAGCTGTGAGGCAGGTCCACCTGACAACAAATACAAGACAAATGCGTGAGTTCTGAGCAAAACACAAGGCCAGTGCACAACAACCCCACAACCAGCAGATGTGTCAGTGGAGTCCATGCACAATGCTTTCAGCCGGATTGGACTGCCCTCACCTGACAAGGAACGCACTCGCCAAACAAGAAAAGCATGTGAACGGAGACAAACAGAGGGAAACTTTGCTTTTCGTTGGATGTCTATAAACAATATCTGACAAACTGTGCCTGCTGCTCTAGACGCAAAAACACCAGGGCGGGATCGAACAGTTTTATTTTACTTGCAAACCTTCTCGAGTCAGAGTTAAGGCCTAAGGTTAAGTTAAGTTAAGGCCCTCTGCCCCCCTCCCCCCCCCCTCTTCACAGGTCTCTAGACCAGCTGACACCTCCCCCCTCCCCAGGCCAACTTCACTTGACTGCTACAGCCCGACATACACATCCCCCTCCCTCTGCAGCCCACCCCAGCCCCCCCTCTCAGAGCGGGACAGAAAAAGACTGAACAAGCTGGTCAGGAGGGCCAGCGCTGTCCTCGGCTGCCCACTGGACTCTGTGGAGGAGGTGAGTGAGAGGAGGATGGTAGCAAAGCTCACATCCATCATGAACAACAGCTCTCACCCACTGCACCAGACTGTAGAGAAGCTGAGTAGCTCCTTCAGTGGACGACTGAGGCATCCTCAGTGCAGGAAGGAGCGCTACCACAGGTCGTTCATTCCCACCGCTGTCAGACTGTACAACGCCACTTTGTAACTGTCTGTGAAAATACCGGTTATGTGCAATAAAAACCCCGTGCACTTTAATCAACCACATCTACCCCACTGACTGTCAACCATATCAACCCATCTACTCTGCCCTCAGATACATTACACTTTAATATAGGCCAGTCTACAAAGTTGTTCCCTTCTTTTCTTTTTTTATTGTTTATTAATTTATACTATTTATGTATCTATTTATTTATTTAGTTATATAATATATATGTATGTGTGTATGTTTGTATTTGTATCTATTTTTGCACCCCCTACTGATGGTACCTCAAGAGCCTGTAACAGTGAATTTCTCCATTGTGAGATTAATAAAGCTGTATCTTATCTTATCTTCATGAACAGACTATTTTTGTTTGCCCCTAGGCTGCCATGCGCGTACCCTGCAGGCCGATGCTCCCACCCAGATGGAGCATTATAAAGCAGCTGCCATGGTCTACCTGAACCAGGTGAAGGACCAGGCTTCCAAGGCCCTAGAG
Organism: Plotosus lineatus; assembly: GCA_024760905.1. Lineage (NCBI taxonomy): Eukaryota > Metazoa > Chordata > Actinopteri > Siluriformes > Plotosidae > Plotosus > Plotosus lineatus. Next base: position 44,576,117 of record CM045740.1, read on the forward strand.
CACCTTAACAGAGGTGACTATGAGCAGTACAAGTAAGTCAAGCAAAGATTTGCTGATTAATTCTGATATGAAGAAGCCATGTGCAGAATGGAGGTTATAAAGAAAAATTTCTTGGTGTTAAATTTGCATTGGAAGATGAAGCTTGCCTCCATTCTTCTGTCTTTGCCTCCCAAGGATGAAACTGACTGAGAGCCTTGACAAGCTGCAGAAGTACGCCGAGTCCGCCTCCACCTCTCTGACACCCTACACCAACCAGCTGGTCGAGGGAACCCAGACCGTTCGCGAGTACATCATGACAGAAGTGGATGACCTGCATGCCAAAGTGGAGCCACACCGCGCTCAGCTGCGTCAAGCCATTGAGAAGCACCTGACCGATTATTACAATAGCCTCATCCCAATCTTCCAAGAATACATGGCCGATAACCAGAAAGAGTTTGAAACTCTTCGCCAGAAGCTTCAGCCTGCCCTTGAGGGCCTCAAGGCCAAGGTGGAGACTAACTTTGAAGAGACCAAGACCAAGCTGGTCCCCATTGTCGAGACTGTTCGTGGAAAGCTCACCGACAGGCTGCAGAACCTGAAGGAGCTGGCCGACCCTGTGGCTGAGGAGTACAAGGAGCACATGCTGAAGGCTGTTGAAGATGTGAAGGTGAAGCTGGAACCCCATACCTCTCAGCTCCAAGGCGAAATCGAGCCCTACATCGAGGACCTGAAGGCCAAGTTCCTGTCTGTGTACGAATCTATCGCCCAGACCGTTCACGCCTAAATGTGGTTCCTGCCAAGACATGAAATTGTGTTTGCTTTTACATTCATGTGACGTGATAATAGAAAATAAAAATAAATAAGTCTTCAAATCTCTCTGAAGACCTGCTTAGAAACTTGTGTGGCTTTCAAAGAGTGTTCATTTCAAGAAACATGATAAACATAAGTGTTAAAAATAATAACAACTCAGTTTGAACTATAAGAAAAGCATGACTACAGTTTGGCTTTGAGGACTTTGAGCTATTTTTGTCGGGTCTTCTTACAGTTCAATTCATTTTCTGTAACCACTTAATCCTCATTAGGTTTGCGAGGAGGGTGGCACCCGTCTCAGCCAACTTCGGGCGAGGGCAGAGTACACCCTGGACAGCTCGCCAGGTCATCACAGGGCGGAAACACGCTGACGGCTTTGCAGCCTACTCTTTACGAAGGTCAGCAATGGTTCTTTTACATGAACCTCACCATTGACAGTGAGACATGGCCGGCCTTTGAGAACCCAATTAGCTGCACTGGGGGGGGGCGCAGTGACAACCTTGTGGAGAGTAGGACTCGAACCCCCGACCTTTGGATCAGCGATCCAGTGCCCTATACCACCAGACCACCCCTGCCGTCTTCTTACAGATTAAAGCCTTTTCTTCCGACACCTTGGGATTCTCAGGCTCCCGGTGATATTTAACAACTCAATGGATCAGATGGTGTTCATGCTTTATATACTCGAGCATGTTATTGTCTATTTCAGAGTCTGAGTGCATTTGCTGAATCACTGAATTCTACTATATTAGAAGGCTGCAGCCCAGTCCTTCGCACGACCAACACACACACACACACACACATTTATATTTACAGCATTTAGCAAATACTCTTAACCAGAATGATAAAGAAGTGTGTGTGTGTATAAAGCATACTGTTAATCTAAGCACTACCGTGAAAGGTAAGTTTTCAGACATCGTTTGAAGACACCCAGTCGAAGACTCAGCTATCCAAACATCCAGAGGAAGTTCATTCCACCACCTTTGAGCCAGAACAGAGAAGAGGTTAGATGCATGTTTTCCTTGTCCTTGGTTTAAGCAGGTACTAGTCTGGCAGTGCTCGAGGATCTGAGTGATAAGTGCTTTGGGGTAGGAGGGTGAGGGTGCGGGTTCATTTCTGGCTTTGTAGGCAAGCCAGATGTTTTGAAGGTATTTTAAATCTCAAGTGAGCAGCTACAGGAAGCCACTGGAGACATTGTAACACACACACACACACACACACACACACACACACACACAGATGGGCAATTAGCAAAATTACATATCTTTGGACTGTTGGAGGCAATGGGGCTTCATGCATGATTTTTGGCAAATACCAGGATCAAACACCATAAATTCAGCCTTATTTTGGTGAGACCAACAAGTCTCCAGAGTCGGGCCCCTACTGTAAAGGTTGAGACCGTTTTTATTGAGATAATCAAAATAACAGCAAGCTGACATCCAGAATGGCGGATGAGACACGAATAAAATATCTCACATTAGAATTTTTGTTCCCCCCCCCCCAAATATATTATGAATTTTTCCATGGACAAGATTGACAGTTCCTTGTCCCTCCTGGTGACAGGATCGATGATTGCTCAAGGTCAAATTTACAGTGTTTCCAGTTTCCCAAGCAAGACACACCAAGATCTTATGGCACAGTAATGGTCTTACTGGACATGGTGACCAGGTTTATTTCTTGGATATTGCCGTACTGGTGTTGTAGTTTCTGCACCAATCCTCGTTGGATATTTGCTCAGGCTTACGTTTCCATGAACCTTCCTGATGGATTCCAAGCTAATAGAATATTTACAATAATGTCACAGGGCTTGGTATCAGCTGCTAACAAATCCCGACACACTCTGTTCGGATTCAAAACATGAAAACATTGTATTGAAGTGGACCAACCAACCCCGTTCGTCTTCACATTTAAAAAAAAAAAAAAAAAAAAAAAAAAAAAAAATCACAGACATGTCACTCTATTTCTTTTTTAATTGAAAACGTAGCTCTCCAGTGTTCAAATACAACAAAAACATTGTCCACAGATTTCTAATAAAATAAAATAAAATAAAATCCCAGCAGGCCACAGAGCTGATCAGGAACCGTATCTGTAGATCAGCTGAGCCTGGATGTGATCACATGACACAGACGAAGAGCTTCATTTGCTGGGGCAGAAAGGACAGGAGTTGTTCTGACTGGACTGCAGCCACACACTGATGCACTAAAAACACAAAAACGGGAAAATTAAGCTTCTAATTGATCATTAAATTTCTCGTCATACTGTGATTGGAAGACGAACCCACCCACCTCTTTGTGTAGCGTATGGGAGCAGTTTGTGTTGTACTGGGTTCCGGGTTCGACATGATTCTGACACATTAAACACAGTTTCCGCACAGACGGGGCAGCCTGTGCAGGACGGACACAGATCAGGCGTCACTTCAGTTTTTAATAAGGATTTCGGTTTATTGTATGTTTATCGAACATCACGTGGTGTGTTAACGTGAGCTGCTACCTGTGGGCCTCGGGAATGGAAGACATGAGGACCGGGAGTGTGGAGAGAGGAATGTGTGGACGGCGCAGACTGGACAGGACCTCTGTGTGGGTACTGGGAGGCCGCAGGCGCCGCTATCGGACCTGGAGGCTGGGACAGGAAGGGGTGTGTTTTTATTTGAATACAAACCAGATCCATAGCTGTGATATTTGTGCACGTGTGGGCCACAGACAGATCTGGACTCTGAGACATATAACATTTATGAGAACAAACCAGGCGTTCACTTTGTGCCAGCTTCTGTTCCACTTGTAGTTTGATGTCCTCGACAGACATCCCGGCCATCGTACCACGTTCACTCTTCACCTGCTGCAGCACAGCCATGATCTGAGATCTAACACAGAGAAAGAGAAAGAAAGAGAGAGAAAGAGCGAGAGAGAGCGCACGAGAGAGAGAGAGAGAGAAAGAGCGAGAGAGAGAGAGAGAAAGAGACAAAGAGAAAGTGAGAGAAAGAGAGAAAGAGCGTGAGAGAGCGCACGAGAGAGAGAGAGAGAGAGCGAGAGAGAGACAAAGAGAAAGTGAGAGAGAGAAAGCGAAAGAGAGCGAAAGAGAGAACGAGAAGGAGAGAGAAAGAGCAAGAGAGAGAAAGTTCAAAGTCAAAGAAACATTCTGTCTCTCGAACCTTTACCTCTCTCTTTACACAGCATAATCAGCAGCACCTGGTGCATTGTGGGAACTGAGTACCCAGTAGCTCCAGCAGTTTGTCCAGTTTGCCGGCAGGTTTTGGGCTTGAAGGAAGCACTCGGGAGGCGGAGTTTTGTACCGACCATATTGCTCTTGTTGCTGCTCGGAGACCTGCCGGGACGCTGAACTGGGCCGGCGTGGACTGATACGCGGGGGGCATATAGGGCAGGGAGGGGGCTCGGGTGGTAACGGGTACAGTTGGCCTCGGGACGGGCATAGGCTGCTTGTTCACGTGTGGCGGGGTAAAGGGGGCTGAGTTTTGTGGAGAGGGACTGGATCGATGGACCGAGGGGAACTGAGGCAGAGACAACGGGGGACGGCTCACAGCGAACTACGTGAGATTCAGAGAGAGAGAGAGAGACAGAGAGAGAGAGAGAGAGAGATTAAGACTCTTGATGTCTCTGGGTTTAGACAGAGTTCACACCAGCACTTACCATGGGGATGTGAGGGAACTGTGGAGGGGGAATTTTGGGTAAATTGCCCAGATGCTGCCCTTCATGAAGCAGCTTCAGGTTTTCTTCGTACCGAGACTGAAAGATAGAAATTAGAGAGAAAAGGTTCAGCATGGAACGGTAGAACAGGAAGCAGTCACAGGTTCTACCCTGCAATACAGGTGCAAGCCACACCCATCACCTTTAGTCCTCATCAATTATACTCGCCCACCACCTGCAATCCAAGTGCACCAGCCCCACCCTTCACCTGCAACTGGGGCGAATCAGCCAAACCCCTCACCTTCAATCCAGGTAAACGAGCACCGCCCCTCACCTGTAATGTGCTCATGCTCTGAAGAACCTCGGCCACATTTTTCTCCCATTCTACTCGTAGCCAGTGGGTCTGAGGTGAAGCGTCTGACCTGGTCACATAACACAACACATCTCATCACACACACACACACACACACACACACACACACACACACAAAACGAGGATTCAGTGTTGTCATGGTCTGACCTGAGAGTGTTTCGATATCTTTCAGCTTCTGCGAGCCAGTCTTCTGACTGATTCACTGCCAACCCTCTCTCAGACTCCAGAGCAGCAATCTATACACACACACACACACACGTTATCCATGTAGCTAAAAGAAGGATGAGAGCTGCGATCTTTTCTACCTTATGATTCGAGTGGGTGGAGCTTTTTGAGGTTCTTTTTGTACCTCGTCCTTCAGAGCCACCTTGTTGGATTCTTCTGCTTGTTTGGAGAGTTTCTCCATCACACACTGCAAAGCAGTGATCTCCTGATCCCAAGTTCTCCTGTGGAGGAGGAGACGATGAGGATCAGCTCCAAGTTCAAAGTGTAGGAGCTTCAGTAGTAACGACTTCAACAAAAAATAAATAAAATGGAAGAAGCAACACATCTCTAAAATAACACAAATTAAAAATAAAATAAAAATAAAATACCCCTACCTGAATTGCCACCTTATCGTGGTGGAGGGGTTTGCGTGACCTAATGATCCTGTTGTCGGGGGTATAATGCCCCTGGTAGGGTCACCCAAGGCAAACAGGTCCTGGGTGAAGGTGCAGACGAGGTGCGATTCAGAAGGCCCCTATGACACCTAAGAGACAACTCGAAGGCGGTAGTCGGGCTTCTGCCCATGGAGCCTGGCCAGGCCTAGCCCGAAAAGGAGACATGGGTCCACCCTCCCATGGACCCACCACCCATGGGAGGAGTTTTAGGGGTCGGGTGCAGTGTGAGTTGGGTGGCAGCCGAAGGCATGGGTTCTGTCGGACTGATCCTCAGCTACTTACTCTGACCCTCGGGACATGGAATGTCACCTCTCTGGCAGGCCAATTCGATGATTGACTTTGCAGTCGTGTCATCGGACTTGCAACCATATGTTCTGGACACTCGGGTGAAGAGAGGAGCTGAGCTGTCTACCGATCATTACCTGGTGGTGAGTTGGCTTCGATGGTGGGGGAGGTTGCCTTCCAGACCTGGCAGGCCCAAGCGTGTAATCAGGGTCTGCTGGGAACGTTTGGCGGAGTCCCCTGTCCGAGAGGCCTTTAACTCCCACCTCCGGCAGAGCTACAACCACGTCCCGGAGGAGGCGGGGGACATGGAATCTGAATGGGCCACGTTTCGTGCCTCCATTGCTGAGGCGGCAGCTCATAGCTGTGGCTGTAAGGTCGTCGGTGCTAGTTGTGGTGGTAATCCCCGAACCCGGTGGTGGACACCTGCGGTGAAGGGGGCTGTCCAGCTGAAGAAGGAGGCCTATCGGGTTTTATTAGCCTGTGGGACTCGTGAGTCAGCAAACAGGTACCGGTAGGCCAAACGTGCTGCAGCCGAGGCTGTCGCAGATGCAAAATCTCGGGCGTGGGAGGAGTTCGGTGAGAGTAATTATCGGTTGGCCTCAAAAAGGTTCTGGACCGCCATCCGACGCCTTAGGAGGGGGAAGCAGTTCTCCACAAACACTGTTTACAGTGGACGTGGGGACCTGCTTACCGCGACTGGGGATGTCGTCGAGAGGTGGAGGGAATACTTTGAAAACCTCCTCAATCCCACCAACACGCCCTCCGTGGAAGAGGAAGACCCTGGGGGTTTGGGTGGGGGCCCCCCCATCACTGGAGTGGAGGTCACTGAGGTTGTCAAAAAGCTCCTCTGTGGTTGAGCTCCGGGGTTGGACGAGATCCGCCCGGAATATCTCAGGGTTCTGGATGCTGTAGTGGATGATGTCTTGGTAGACACGTCTCTGCAACATCGTGTGTTCATCGGGGGCTGTACCTCTGGATTGGCAAACTGGGGTGGTGGTCCCGATTTTTAAGAAGGCGGACCGGAGGGTGTGTTCCAATTATCGTGGAATTACACTCCTCCGCCTACCTGGGAAAGTCTATGCAGGGGTACTAGAGAGGAGGATCCGACCGATAGTCGAACTTCAGATTCAGGAGGAACAATGTGGTTTTCGTCCTGGCCGCAGCACTCTTGACCAACTCTATACGCTCCACAGGATTCTGGAGGGGGCATGGGAGTTTGCCCAATCTGACCACATGTGCTTTGTGGATTTGGAGAAGGCTTTCGACCGTGTCCCTCGAACTATCTTGTGGGGCGTGCTCAAAGAGTACGGCGTTCCGGATCCGTTGCTACGAGCTATTCGGTTGCTGTATCACCGGAGCCAGAGTTTGGTCCGTATTGGTAACAGCAGATCGGATTCGTTTCCAGTGGGAGTTGGAGTCCGCCAAGGCTGTCCTTTGTCACCGATTCTGTTCAAAATTTTTATGGACAGAATTTCTAGGCGCAGTCGAGGCGATGAGGGGTTCTGGTTTGGTGGCCATCGGATCTCGTCTCTGCTTTTTGTGGATGATGTTGTCCTTTTGGCTTCACGAAGTCGGGCCCTCCAGCTCTCATTGGAACGATTCGCAGCCGAGTGCGAAGCAGCCGGGATGAAGATCAGTTCCTCCAAGTCCGAGGCCATGGTTCTCAGTCGGACAAGGGTGGAATGCACCCTCCGGGTCGGGAATGAGGTCCTGCCCCAAGTGGAGGAGTTTCAGTATCTTGGGGTCTTGTTTACGAGTGAGGGAAGGATGGAGCGAGAGATCGACAGACGGATCGCTGCAACCTCTGCTGTTAAGCGGAGCCTGTACCGGTCCGTTGTGGTGAAGAAGGAGCTGAGCCGCAAGGCGAAGCTCTCAATTTACCAGTCGATCTACTTTCCAACCCTCACCTATGGTCACAAGCTTTGGGTAATGACCGAAAGAACAAGATCACGGATACAAGCGGCTGAAATGAGCTTCCTTCGGCGGGTGGCGGGGTTCTCCCGTAATGATAAGGTAAGAAGCTCTACCATCCGTGGACAGCTCGGAGTAGATCTGCTGCTCCGCCGCATTGAGAGGGGCCAGTTGAGGTGGCTCGGGCATCTGGTCAGAATGCCTCCCTGGTGTGGTGTTTCGGGCATGTCCACCCAGGAAGAGACCCCGGGGTCGACCTAGAACACGCTGGAGGGACTATGTCTCTCGGCTTGTCTGGGACCGCCTCAGTGTCCCTCCCTTGAGAGTTGGAGGAAGTGGCTGGGGAGAGGGACGTCTGGGCATCTTTGCTTCTGTTGCTGCCCCCACGACCTGACCCTGGACTTCGCGGAAGATGATGATGATGATGATGATGATGATAAAAATAAAATAGAATTGTGAAACAGATTTTGATTTTTTTGGGGTCCTGTGACTCACTAATTGAAAAAAAAGTGATATTTTCTTATTTTAAGTTTTTTAGATATGCATATTTTAACAGGAAAGTGAATCGAAATCACTTCCACTTCCTCCTTTATGACACATGTTTTTCATATTTATTCATTTATTCATTCATCAAACTGATTAATCCTACTGGCGCCTATCTCAGCTATCATGCAACAAAAGGCAGGGTACACCCAGAGCAGCTCACCAGACTATTGCAGAGCAAAACACACAACCAATCACACTCACAACACCTCGGAGCAATTTGGAACTGCCAATTATCCTAACATGCAGGTTTTGGATTGACAGAGGAAACTGGCAGTCGTGGAGGAGCCCCACGAGAGCAAGCATGAAGAGAACATACAAACTCTACACAGAGACGCCCTCGCCACCGCCAGGACTCGCACCTACAACATTCTTTTTATTTCTTTTGATTCATTCCCATTTTGTCCGTAATTTTTAATCATATCCAATTCCCATTCAACTGGTATTGTCTTCCCATCACACGACCACCACCAACCGAGGAGGGGCAAAAGCATGCACACGCCCGCTCCGTGACATGCAATGCGAGCCACCAGCCTCTTTTCGAACTGCTGCACCACACATATTTGGGGTGGACAAATACACTTTAAGGGAAAGTGCTCTCCACCCCCCTCGTACAAATGAGCTCACAGACACCTGTGATTGGCTGACAACCGCTCTGAGCGACAGAAAAGTGAGTATATGCTGTCCCTCCCTCCTGTGAGAACTCAGCCAATTAGCTACCATGGACTCCTGGCCACGGACGGCTGTGGCAGCACCTTAGACCTTCTTGCTGTGAGCCGGACATGCTAACCGCTACGCTAGTTATTTATTTATCTGTTTGTTTACACTGGAATATTAATCCTGAAAAAAAGTCTCCGTTTCACACCCTTTCTGTTAGACATGTCCAAGTCTTACTTTTCATTTTCCTGCTCTTCTGTGAGGTTCTTCAGTTTCATGTCGATCACTTCCAAGTCCTGGATCAATCTAAAACACACACACACACACACATCAAAAAAACCAAAACCCACAAAATTTCCAGCAAGACTGAAACCCTCTTCTTTTCTGTTCCACCTTTTTTTCGTCTCCAGTTTCTGATCCCTCTCAGCAGTGAGCTCCTCCACTTTGGCACTGAAGTTCTTCCGTGTGGTCTTGCTGCTGTTTAAATCCAGTTTCACCTGCACCGACTCGATCTTTTCAAGAAGAGCCTGAACAAAATACATTTTAAAAATTTATTTACATTCATAAAACATCAGTCCAAACCGAGACCTGGTGGTGCAGCGGAAATCAGAAACCAGACCCGATGCTGCTGCTTCTTATCATCTCTTGTCTTCTCCAAGCATTTGACCCGGTTCTGGGACTCCGTCTCTTCAGCGGCATGCTGTTTCTCCAGAGACTCGCACTCTGCCTCCAGCTCAGCGTTCTGTTCCACCAAGGATCGCTACAGAAAAGCAGAGCGAAAGAACGCACCAGGTTCCCAAAGCTATTCAATTTAATACGCATCGTAATACCTTCAAAACACTGGAGAAGACATCTTTACCATCAAGTGCTCCCAGCTTTCATCTGTGTTGATGCCTTTTTCTTGTGTCCATTCATCAGTCTGTAGCAAAGAACACGGCACGCACAAATCACATCAAATCAATTGCCATACATGGAGTTTCTGAAAAGGTGAAACTGAGGTGTAACGCTACAGAAACGTTTTTAGTCATGACTACCCACGATGCCATAGCTGGAATCGTTTTCTTTGTCTTGTAGCTACGGACGCTAATATCTCAAGAAACGCCTGATACATCACTGTCAAATTTTCTGGGTGGCAACCGAGGATCACGAGTTGAAATGACTCACTGAGCAGCTCATTTGAAGTCTAGTTCAAGGTCAGCAAAAATGGACACGAATTGATAAATAACAGCCAAGTAGCAGCAAGCATGATTCTCCCATTAAAGACCTCGAGTTCATTCATTATCTATTTCAGTCATCCATACCTCAGGGCCACACTAAAACAGCCAATGAGACTAATGTGCATGATGTGCCAACCGCTACACCACCATATTAGGCCAGTCTTAAAAATATCTTTGTTGATCACCGAATTGGTGAAATTGACCAATCACAATGCATGGTTGATACTGATTTCGTTTTGGTCACATTTTAGTACAGTGGGAACACAAAGGGAACACATGCGGTTTTTCAACATAGCCATCTGGTATACAGTGGTACCTCACCTTATGATAGTCCCAGGAAACGAAAAATCCAGGTTACGAAAAACATTTTCCAATTTTTTTTTGTCTCTGTACAGACGCTCCCCAACTTGCGTTCATCTGTTTTACGTTTGGTTTTGGGTTTTTTTTTCAAAAAAAAAAAAAGTCAATTTTGAGTTGAGAGGTACCTACGTAATACGCTGACATAATGACGCAATGACGCTGCATTCATTGCTAGCAAACTACAGACTGAATGTATATATATAATTTTTTTTTTAGTTTTTTGAGTGTGCTCATTGCAACCTTCTTTTGGCTCAGGCTATTATCCTTGCATAAACCAGGCATATGATTTGACCAAGCCCAAAAAGACTGAAAATTGCCGGGGGTCTTGGGGCGGAGCCATGGGGGGGAGCAAGCCCCCCCCCCCAAGGTTCCAAGCTCCTAGATTTTCAGCATTTTGTCATGCAAAAATAACATTACACAAAACAGCAGGAAAGAATACTTCATATAATCAGGGACGAGAATGTGCGTGCGTGTGATTCCCTGTGCCAGTGAAAAGAAGAAGCGGGCTTGTGGCATGCAGTTGAGTGATATCGCAAAGGAATATGGCCAAATCCGTCTACCATTGGTACGATACTGAAGCAGAAGGAGGCCTTAAAAGGTATACAGTCGGCCCTCTACTTACGAAAACCTCTGAATACGAAAAATCCAGGTTACGAAAAACATTTTCCTAAATTTTCGTCCTCTGTACACGAAACAACCTCTTCTTACGAAAAGCGCCAAACGCGCCATTCAAACATTAAAACACGCCATTCAAACATTCAACCAATGTGCGAGTTGCTCCGTCACTAGCTGTCTCCCAACATCCTGCCCCCTGGCCTCCCATTGGCCAGGAGGGAGGTGAACTGTACCCATTCTTGTCCCCATACTTCCTGTTTGTCATACGCGTGAAGGAGAGTTGAACATGACTGTTGGCTCGTGAGTTTTTTTGAGATTGATCATTGCAGTGTTGTATTTCGTTATCCATCATGAACCCCAAGAAAGTGATTCCCAGTGACACCGAAAAGAAGAAGTGGGCTCTGCTATCAATCGAAGTGAAGCAGGAGATAATAAAAAAATACGAAAGTGGGACACGGTTCAGTGAAATCGCAAAGGAGTATGGCTGAAACCCCTCTACAATTGGGACGATTTTAAAGCAGAAGGAGACCTTAAAAGCGGAGATACAGTGACAAAGGCGATTATTTCGGAAAAAGCAACTGCCATATTTAAGGACCGAATGAAGGAGGGTGGGGGTTCTTCAGACCAGCAACCTCCTAGACTTGAAAGCGTTGCATGGCTGGTTAGCGAGATTTAAAAAAAGGAAAATAATTTTCTTGTACTTTTAACACATATTTCATCCAAAATTGGTGTACTTTTAACATTTTTAAAGGGTCTATGGGGGAGTCTTGGGAGCCTTGGAATGAATCATGCGTTTTACATGTAAAATATACCTCTACTTATGAAAACTCTAGGTTACGAAAAAAGCGCTGGAACGGATTAATTTCGTAAGTAGAGGGCCGACTGTTCTTATATGATTTGTAAAGGGTTTAGGGGCTAGTATTAGGGGCCTCGGAACGAATCACACATTTTACATGTAAAATGCAGTTCAATTTACAAAAAATCCAGGTTCCAAAAAAGGCTCTGGAACGGATTAATTTCGTAAGGTGAGGTACCACTGTATTTTTATTTTTTTCACACTCAAAAAAAAAAAATGTATACATATATGGCTGTGGTTGTCCAGTCATCTGGAAGCAGTTCCTGACTACCCAATGCCTGTTTCAATTCCTCCTTGAAGACAACACGACACTCTTCCTTCTTCACCTTCCTCACCATCAGCGTCATCCTGCACACCACCATCCTATGCTGTTTGGCAACACTCTCACCCACTACTACTTTGCAGTCACTGACTTCATTCAAATTACATCGCCTACACAAGATGTAGTCTACCTGTGTGCTCCTACCTCCGCTTTCATGAGTCACCTGATGCTCCTGTTTCTTCTGGAAGAAAGTATTCACCACAGCCATTTCCATCCTTTTTACAAAATCTATCAAGAGCTGTCCTTCTGTGTTCTTGTCCTGGACACCAAACCTGCCCATCACTTCCTCGTTCCCTCTGTTGCCTGCCCCAACATGTCCATTGAAGTCTGCACCAATGACCACTCTTTCACCTCTGGGGGTACTCTGCATCACTTCATCTAACTCACTCCAGAATCTCTACATCTCTTCTAGCTCACATCCTGCCTGTGGGGCATAAGCACTAACAACATTGAACATCACGCCTTCAATTTCTAACTTGAGACTCATCACTCTGTCCGACACTCTTTTCACTTCTAGAACATTCCTGACCAACCTCTCCTTCAAGATGACTCCTCCTCCATTTCTCTTCCCATCCACACCATGATAAAACAGTTTAAACCCTGCTCCTAAGCTTCTAGTCTTGCTACCTTTCCACCTGGTCTCCTGAACACACAGTATGTCCACCTTCCTCCTCTGCATCATGTCAGCCAGCTCCCTATCTTTTCCTGTCATAGTTCCAACATTCAAAGTCCCTACTCTCAGTCCTAGCCTCATGCTTTTCCTCTTCTCTCTCTGCCTACGGACACGCCTCCCGCCTCTCCTTCTTCGACCAACAGTAGTCCAATTTCCACCAGCATCCTGTTGGTTAACAGCACTGATGGCGGTCGTTGTTAACCCGGTCCTCGACTGATCCGGAATGGAGGCAATATTTGTGATTTGCATGATAAAGTTTGGCATTGGTTTTAGGTAGGATGCCCTTCCTGACACAACCCTCTGCATTTTTCCAGGCTTGGGACCGACGTAAGGGGGAGAGACACTGGTTAGTGCTCCCACATAGATGTAATATATATAATATTACAAAATAATATACCAAAATGAAATCCGTATCAACCGCGCCTTGTGATTGGTCAATTTCACCAGTTTGGTGAAATAGCGATTCTCGTTGACCGGTACTGTCTTAACACAAAGGCAGAAAGCATGATGAAAGGGGACCAATGATGAGACAAAAAACTAAACCTGTTCTTTTTTCACTATTAAAGGTCCCAACGTGAAAATAAAAAAATTAATTAATGCATTTCAAATTTGGCAGCACATATGCTGACATTTTCGATCAAATACAAGTAAATTATAAACCGCCATCAACAGCGCAGAGTGTGATGAAGGTATTTGTTAGTTGTTGACTGCAATATTAAAAGTTGATATGTTGAAGAAACCTTGATAATCTGTTGATTACAATATTAAAAGAATAAGCTTTCATATTCAGTATGTTGATTTTAAATACATTGAGTCGTCGACTTACGACTTATGCGAGTTACGTCTGATCGACTTTACGACCGCAAAAGTGGTGAAGCATGATTCATGACAGTGCAGTGCGAGTGCTGCATACGACAGTTGTTTATGCTGCTGGCAGCGCCAGCATCTTAAAAGGCCAAGCAGGAGATGATGCAGCTTCACTTTCTAACTGCTCAGAGCTCAGAGCAAATCTATTCATCTACTGTGGCATGAAGCGGAGGGCCAATCCTTTCTGTGTGTGGGCGGGTCCGATACCATGAAACTCTCATTTTATTGGACTCACACGTTGTAGTGTTTATGTGACAGGAAGTGCATCCCAAGTTTTGGCAATCAGCTGGTCTGCGGGTTGAAGTTTTTCCATGTCTGTCCATTTGTGTTTGCTTGCCAGCTATGCTTGGCTTCGTGGAAATGAGCCGATCAAAACGAGGGAAATTTATCTCTTTACTCAAAAACACGCCTAGTCTGTGGCCGTTGTTATAATCAAATAAAATTAGAGTTTGATGGTATCGGACCCGCCACAACTGGAGTACGGCAAGGATTGGCTCTCTGCTGCGCGCCACAGTGACGTTGAATTGAAAATAGATGAATAGATTTAAATGCGAGAGATTTATTCATTTGTTTTTGTTTGGCGTGAGTGTATTTGGATGGAAAGTCGACATACGGCCAGATCGCTTTACGACCGGTCTGCCGGAGCCAAAAGGGGTCCGAAGTCGCCGACTCCCTGTATAAGAGATGTTTTTCATGAAACTGCGTTTATATCATCACATACATAATATAGCATGATGCATGAAAAAAAATTCCCACGAATCCTGGGTAAGCCTGCACAGGCAAAAAAAAAGTTCCTCCCTTCCGATGAATCTTTTTTTTTTTTTATCATGTTATTGCCAACAAAGAATTTTTACACCTGGCCTTAATATCTTACAAGTGTAATCCGTCATCGAGTCGGAACTACTTTCAGAACTGTTGACATAGAAAACCAACCAAGAGCTTCTGACCAATCAGAATCGAGCATTCAAATCCGTCAGTTGGTTTTACATTGAAGAACATTTTCAAAAGATTTGGGGGGGGGGGAGTTCTGTGTGGTTGTTGTTATTGTTATTCTCATTGTTTGTACCTGAATATCCTGCTCTTTGCTCTCAGGACTGACCGGCATTGTGCTCAGGGCTCCCTGATCATCCAGCACCACTTCCGGTATGTCTACACCCTCCAAAGGACACGGAATGTAACAAATACCGTCCGAATCCAGCCAAAACGGTACCAGACTGAAAACAAAATGAACCAGATTTATGTTTTAATCAGAAACCTTTCATTTAAAGACGTCTCGACACTCTGTCAAGTATAAACAGTATGTTTACGCCTCTTTTGAGTCGGGAGGTAAGTATGAAATCTCGCGAGATTCGCATCCGGTCGGCAGCACAGGAAAATTCCCCGACAAAAATAAATGTCACGGAGGATATATTGTCGTTCAATCATTGTTATTTGGTCTTTATCACGGTTTATAAGTTCAAAAAGTTCAAGTAAAAATGCATGCCGCCGGAATGAAAGATGTTCTTAGAAACGTGAACCAGATACGTGTAACTGCGCACGAGCGAGATTTTGTTCCCAAAAAGTGACGTAAATCTTCTGAATATGCGGTGTTGCCAAATCCGTAAATATCCCACGAACTCCCACAATCGGATGAATTCTGCATATTGCTGAAATAGTATTGCAATCTATCTATCCCACCTATATTCAGGCTCAGTGTCCCAGATGTCCACCACATTCCAAACATAGCACATCATTAAACATCCCAGTACTGCACGACTAAAATATTTCTCATTTAAAAAACATCTAAAATGAACAACACATTACAACAGTACAATTAGAACAATTCCAGCACCATCCAAATCGAACCAGACGTCCTCCATCAGTGCAATACAGGACCAGATTTCCAACACCATCCCAAATTTACTGAACCGCACCATGTGCCAAATCTCCACCAGTGTCCCAAATACCCAATGCCATTTCGAATGTTCCAAATTTCCAGCACCATCCCAAATGTACCGAGTATCCACCACCATAGCAAAAGGTATCAAGTGTCCACCAAGTTCCCAAAAGTACACACGATGGACAGGGTGACCCAAGAAAAAAATCCCCACCTGCATTTCATTAATATTTTCACCTTTGAAACTTTATTCAGTCAGTTCTTATCCAGCAGGTTTTAAAGATGATCTGTGATTGTTGAAACACGGCCGCAGGTGATTTCTGAAGGCTGCCATGGCTCGGCGGGTCATGTAAGGTGGAGCAGTGGAGATCTCCAGCTGAATAACAACCTTCAGATCTTCAGGAGTTTGGGGGTCAGTGAGTATACGCTTGTGATTTAAGGTCGCTCTACAGAAGCTCACGTGAACCGGAAACATCTCCCTCGGCACGTTCACTGATCTTCCCATAGTGTGTGCTGTAGCTCCATCTTGGAACCACACAGAGTCCTGAAACCACTGAAATTAAAACCACTCAGAGTTCAACATCAAGGCGTTCAAGCTGGGGTCGGGCCACCGGCAAACCTTCGCAACGACTCTCCTTCATCAGTAACTTTCTTGTGTGTCAAAACAATGATTTGATTCTCTAACATTTTTAAAATTCATTCTTTCTGAACCACTTAATCCTTCATAGGGTTGCGGTGAGGCTAGCGCCCATCTCAGCCCACTCTAACAACACCCTTGACAACTCATCATTCCATCACAGGCATTTTTTTTTTTTTTGACATTTACCTTGAAAACGCATTTACATTGAAATCTGGGAAGGTTTTTGGGTTTCCCACCTGTACAGCTTATCCGTCAGGGTCTCACGGACTTGATAGATAACTTTTCAAACGTTGAGCACACTTTAAATTTGAACATCACAATCGAAACTGGCAGAAAATTCATTCATTCATTTTCTGAACCGCTTCATCCTTATCGGGGTTGAGGGGAGGCTGGCGCCCATCTCAGCCGATTCTGGGCGAGGGACAGGTACACCCTGGACATCTCATAAGCCTAGCACAGGGCTAACACTCACACAATCCTCATATTCTCACCTGGGGGGGATTTGGAACAGCCAATTAACTGACTGTACGGAATACCCGGAGGAAACCCATGCGAGCACAGGGAGAACATACAAACTCCACACAGAAACTCCCGTGCTGGGAATCAAACTCATGACCTTCTTGCAATGAGGCGGACGTGTGAACCACTACACCACCGTGTGTTCCTCACCCTGAATTGTTTTTTTTGTTGTTGTTGTTGTTGTTTTTTTACTCCGTCAAGATGGTTTTTAGGATGAAAATCTGGCAACCTTGGCCCAGACGACATCTTCTGGTCAAACAATAATGAAAATGCACAATTGTGTCATATTTATTTATTTATTTATTTTAAGGGAATTATTATTTACCCTTTAGAACTTACCAAGTCTGGTCTTCTTCATAATTCTCATCAACTAGCTCATGCTCGTCCATATCTAGGAATGCAGTTCTAAATGAAGTGATGGGATCATGCAGGGGTTTATGGTTTGACACAGAAACTAGTTTTCCTTGAATTCACTCACCTGGTAACAAAATTAAACAAGTTTTGCTTTCAAATGGATCAAAAACAAAAGTGAAAGCTCAACTGAAACAACATTCAAAAAAAGGTGCTCACCGCCAAATCTTCTGGATCATGGACCAGCAGCAGTCAAAATCCCTTTAGATTAAAAGTATGATTTGATTTTTTTTAAATAAACAAACAAATAAATAAATAGTAAATCAGTTTATCAGTCGTCAGAAGCTCATAGAGGTCCATCCGTCCATTTGAGAGCCTGACTTTTGAATGCTAATAAAACATTTGCATCCCAGTGAAACGAACATCTGTAACTGATAACGTGAGAGAATATAAAATACCTAATAAGATATACAGTAATCGAGTTCTATAGCCTGAGTACATGTCTACAACACTAAAATTAAGAGTTGGTCTTCCAGTCGACACAAATGAGGAAATCAGTTTGCAAATAAGAACCAACCCCAAATGTAAAACAGGTTCAGTGACAATATACCATCAAGGATGCCATGCATTAGAATGGCGGTTATGGTCAGTGCTGCTGCGTCTCTTTGTTGTGTTTTTAAGTGACGTTGTGCAGGTTATACGATATTTTTAAATCTGCTGTCTCGCAGACAAGGTTCTGTATGCAACAGCATCTGTTTGTTTGTCTGTTAGCAGGAACACAAAATCCACTGAATAAATTTCCACCACACTCAGTGGAGAGAGGAGACGGGGTATAGGCCTGGTGAGAACCCATAACGTTCTGGAACAGATCTAGCTCACAATCAGACAGAATTTGATTAAAGACCTTTTAAAAAGCATTTATTTTTTCTGTTAGCAGAATTACACACAAACTACACTTCTTTTCCTTTCGGCTGTTCCCTTCAGGGGTCGCCACAGCCAATGATCTGCCTCCATCTCACCCTGTCCTGTGCATCTTCTACTCTTACTCCAACGACCTTCATGTCCGCCTTCACCACATCCATAAATCTTCTCTTTGGTCTTCCTCTGGGCCTTCTGCCTAGTAGTTCCAACCTCAGCATCCTACGACCAATATACTCACTATCCCTCCTCTGTACATGTCCAAACCATCTCAATCAAGCCTCTCTGACTTTGTCTCCAAAACATCTAACATGTGCTGTCCCTCTGATGTGCTCATTCCTGATCCTATCCATCCTCGTTACTCCCAAAGAGAACCTCAACATTTTCATCTCCGCTACCTCCAACTCTGCCTCCTGTCTTTCCTCTGCCTGCACACGCTTCTTCACCTCTTTTCCACACTCTCCATTGCTCTGGATTGTTGAGCCTAAGTACTTAAAATCCTCCACCTTCTTTATCTCTGCTCCCTGTAACCTCACCGTTCCTCTTGGGTCCTTCTCATTCACACACATGTATTCTGTCCTACTGAGACTAACCTTCATTCCCCTCCTTTCCAGGGCATACCTCCACCTCTCTAGATTTTCCTGCACTTGTTCTCTGCTCTCACTACAGATCACAATGTCATCTGCAAACATCAACTAATGTGTATATAAATAATACACTTTGTGTGCAGATTCAAGTGTGGCGCGTTCCAGCTGATGGTGATGGGGACTGCGGAACGTATCGACTCACCCCTCTCTGGTCGTGAAGCACGGACAGGTTGTGATTAATCCCTATTACAACATCCGACCACTAGATGGCAATAGAATGTAATTTGTCGCAGAAAGAAACAACAAAAAATGTATTCTTTATCATTTTTTAAATTAAATAAAGTTTCCAGTTACACTATTACAACACTATTTATATTTTTATTTGAATGCAATTATTTAAAAATATGCATGGATTTAAAATAAAGATAAAAAATAGAGGTAAAAAGGTAAGTCTGTTGGGTTTTTACACCCGAGCCTTGTGGCTCATCAGGCCGGTGCTTATCCCCGGTTTCCGTAGCGTGAAGCGACGAGGAGTTCAACTCCCCCTGGATGGGACACTAGTCTATCACAGATTACCTTCCCAGTATATTTTTACTGGTACCCATTTATACTGCTGGGTGAACAGCAGTGCTGGGTGGGGCTGGTGGCTTAGTGGTTAGGGTGCTGCGCTCATGATCGGGAGGTTGTGAGTTCGAATCCCACTGAGACCCTCACTGTGTTAAGACCCCTTGGCAAGGTCTCAACCGCAAGTGTGCCTCTGTTCACCCAGCATAAAAAAAATACAAACGTATAAATTGCTCCATGCTTCCATCCATCCAGCAGCCTCTGCTGTAAAGTGGGGCCTGTACCAGTCCATCGTGGTGAAGAAGGAGCTGAGCTGCAAGGCAAAGCTCTCAATTTAGCAGTCGGTCTACGTTCCAACCCTCACCTATGGTCACGAACTTTGGGTAGTGACCGAAAGAACAAGATCGAAAGTACAAGCGGCTGAAATGAGCTTCCTTCACCGGGTGGCGGGGCTCTCCCTTAGAGATAAGGTGAGAAGCTCTACCATCCGGGGAGACCTCGGAGTAGATCCGCTGCTCCTCTGCGTTGGGAGGGGCCAGTTGAGGTGGATCGGGCATCTGGTCACAATGCCTCCCGAACACCTTCCTGGTGTGGTGTTTCTGGCATGTCCAACCGGGAAGAGACCCCGGGGTCGACCTAAAACACACTGGAGGGACTATGGCTCTCGGCTTCTCTGGGAACGCCTCGGTGTCCCCCCGGAAGAGCTGGAAGAAGTGGCTGGGGAGAGGGATGTCTGGACCTCGTTGCTTCGGTTGCTGCCCCTGCAACCCGACCTCAGAAGAAGAAGAAAATGATGATGTATAAATTGCTTTTTAAAATAGTTCTACTTCCCAAGGAACAGCCTGTCCCAAACCACCTGCCTCTCTCTGTCCCCCCTTATATGGAAACTGAGGGTTCACCTGAGCCCAGGTGCTGTGAGTCGGTCATCAGGTGGGTTGGACTTCCTAGAACCTGGAGGTTTATATAAAGGAACAATAAACATGAACATGGATGAAAAATGTGAACTTTACATAAAAACCTTTTTCAAGAAAAAAATTATGAGGTAAAAATTTTGAAATTCTCATAATTTTCGGACATGCTTTTTATTTATCAATCTATTAGTTAATTAAATCATTTATTATTTTTTATTTCGATTTAAGAAAAAAATCAGAAAAAGTTTCTTAAATGCTTAAGATTCTAAATTTTTAATAATTCTTTCAAAATCTTCCTGTACATTCTATCATTTTCTTTAAAAGCCCTTAAATTAAACTTCCTGAGCTTGATTGTTTATTCATTTTTCCCACAAAACCTCACTTCATGTTCCAGAACGTTCCTCCAAGATGTTGTTGTTACATTTGTCGTGTTCTTTTAAAAACAAATTGGAATACAATTATATTCAAAATTAAATAAATAAATAATAAAATCAAATAAAAAATCCATTTAAAATGTTGATTCGTATGAACAGAACCGTAACTCAAAGTGTCTCCCTGACTCCTGAACTGCTCAGTTTGGGCCTTTATCCGTTTAAATAATTATAACTTGAAAAGTGAAATCCGGGCTCCTGAGTGGCGCATCGATCTTGTTGATGTTTCAGCCCTCTGTTGCCAGGAGTTCATGGGAGGTGATCAGCCAAGTTCTCACAGTAGCGGGAATGGCATACGCTCCCCTGTCAGTCACAGCGATCATAACCAATCCATGAGCTTCTCATTCGTACAACGGGGCGGAAAGTGCGTTCCCTCCAAGTGTGTCAGGTCGCATCTGAATGCGCATGCGCAGCAGTTTATAAAGCAAAGGGTGCCAACATCACATGTCCCAGAGGGGGAATGTACATGCTTACAAGCAAGCATCCTGTTGGGACCAGTGCTGTAGTGGTCAAAAAATAAGTGGGTACACGATGGCAGAGAAGTGACCGAGACGTGCAGCAGAACCCCAGCCCAGGAGGTGCGCGGAGCGTGGGAAGGGTGCGGCTCTGGCTTTGAAACTATTTATCACTTCAGCTCCATGTTTCATTCACAAAGTCGCGGAAATTTACGTTGATCAACTGTAAAGTAGACCAAATTAAGTCAGTACACGCAACTCAGCCACTAAAACAAGTGGGTACACGGCGTGTACCGGCGTGTACCCACCACTACAGCACTGGTTGGGACACTGTCGGGACGGCTACAGATTACTGTGACGAGACGCGGTTTTATTGTTCCTTCTTTTTTAAAATGATTCCAGGAAGCGTATACAGAGGAGAAAGGAAGTCGAATCAGGCCGAAGGAATTCCTCAGGAATCCTACAGGGGTGAAAGATAAGAGAAGCAGTTGAGGAAGAGGACGTCTGGAGGAAAGAAAGGTGGAGGGATGATGCAGACTGATGGAGTTTTTTGAGAGACGATGGGACAAAAGAAAAGAAAAGTGATCCAGAAGACCCTTCAGATGCTAACAGGTTTAATCCGAGCGTTTTCTGTTAATGTAGTCTGGGATGATGTTCCTACACGCCGTGTCGCTTCTCTTTAACGATAAGTTGTCTCGCTGGTTTATTTCATCCTGATGGAACATGTTACAGCTACGGTTAGCTCCAGGAGACGGGCTGACACACCAGAAATACAATATTTGTACAATTTTGACTTCATATGTTGTTGTGAATGTGTTTTGCTGGTTGAGGCAAGTTTTAACATTGACATTTTGACGAGTCATGACTCTCGGAGAAACTGATGTTTTCTGGTGTTGCCATGGCGTTCAAATGAAACGTTGAACTTCTCGTGTACAAGCAAAAGGAAGTACGTGAATATGTTATATTTGGTGGGCCAGAGTGTGTTCGAGAAGTGGTAGCATTTCCTTCTGCAAACACATGGTTGCTATGATGCACAGCTGGGGATAGATAACCAAGCAACAAGCAAACGAAGCATGATATTTATGCTGCGTACAAGATTCCCCCCCCCTCAGAGGTGTTCATTTATAGGCACTTAGATCTCCGTTTCAAATAAGCCGCATTAAAAGCACGCTTATACGTAGCGATATTAGCGCACGAAGACCAAAGTGCGTTTGCTGATGGTGTCGGATTCGTATTGTGTATATAAAATTATCGTTCAGGAGTCCAAAAATGTTGGTCATGTAACACGTGTCATTCAAACAGTCTCTGCCTCCCAAAATCAACAAAATAGCAGGTTAACGTATCATCAATTTATTGCTTATAAATTAATAAAGACAGACCCTATTAATATGCATGAATATGTATTAAAATGCAAATTTACCTTCCCACTTGTGTTAATGGGTAACAGCGCTATATTCTGACAGTCCATTAGTCTGAACCCTAAACCCACCAGCAGCACCACCACATTCCTCTAGTTTATCCTTGGGAATAATCTATGCAGGTAGTGGAACAGCGCCACCAAAAGGAGTAAAGTGAGATGAAGTGATAGAGGAGAGGAGGGAGGGTTTCTTATCTCATGTCCCTCTCTCTCTCTCTCTCTCTCTCTCTCTCTCTCTCTCTCACACACACACACACACACACACACACACACACACACGCGCTCTCCTGTCCTGGAAATAAGTTTGTCTTACATTATATTAAACACCATGTCCTCTCTGAATGAAGTAAACCTTGGATTAAAAAAACAAACAAACACCCAGCTCTGTGAAGGTGAAAAAAAATTTATTTGGAAAAAAAAAAAATCACCTGAATAATCACAACGTGAAGCACAAACATACTGAGATTACACTCCTGGTATTAGCATTAGGCTACTTTGAGATGAGTTGTTTTAGCATGGAATGTTCACGGTCACAAGTTCCCACCTTCATGGACTATGTTCCTGTGTTTTTTGACAGTAAAGTGATTATGCGTGCTCGACTTTTTTGTTCCCTGTGATTGTCCGGTTTACTTTCCGACTGACTTGTTTTGAATTGGTGCGGGTTCAACGTTCTCTGATCTGTGAAGCAGGTTGATGAACCACAAACGTTAGTTGTTGAAGATTTGCCGGTGTTGCCCGTAGCCGGTCATCCCGGACTGAGACG
The DNA here is from genome assembly GCA_024760905.1 of Plotosus lineatus. Taxonomy (NCBI): domain Eukaryota; kingdom Metazoa; phylum Chordata; class Actinopteri; order Siluriformes; family Plotosidae; genus Plotosus; species Plotosus lineatus. The sequence goes on from CM045740.1 coordinate 44,599,314, forward strand.
CTCCCCTGTTTGAACCCATCTGCAGGCCGATGACGCTCTGACCCTGCTTCATCTGCTCGTCTGTGAACTCCCGCTTGTTCTCTTGTGCTTTCCTGAGAAAAAAATAATAAATTCTTCAAATTAATCAAAAGACGTCCCAAGGAATGTGTGCTTAACTACTTTTGTATTGGTACAGCAGAGTGAATGTTACTCTGAAATGAATTCGTCAGTATTTGACTTGTTTTTAATTAGCTAACAAATATTGTGTTCAAATATTGTAATAAATTAGCATGCTTATATGTTCCAGACATTAGCAAAACAGCTCGCTAGCCCCAAAACAGCTCCGCCTACAATATGATTTGATCCCTTGTTGCTTGAGATGAACTGGACAGGAAAAAAACACCCCCTCTCAGCTACTCCCCACCTCCTCTCAGCTAATCCCCACCCCCTCTAAGATACTCCCCACCCCCTCTCAGCTACTCCCCACCCCTCTCAGGTACAGTACTCCACGCCCCCTCTCAGCTAATCCCCACCCCTCTAAGATACTCCCCACCCCCTCTAAGATACTCCCCACCCCTCTCAGCTAATCCCCACCCTCTAAGATACTCCCCACCCCTCTCAGCTAATCCCCACCTCCTCTCAGCTACTCCCCACCTCCTCTCAGCTAATCCCCACCCCTCTCAAGTACAGTACTCCCCACCCTCCCTCTCAGCTAATCCCCACCCCCTCTAAGATACTCCCCACCCTCTCAGCTAATCCCCACCTCCTCTCAGCTAATCCCCACCCCTCTAAGATACTCCCCACCCCCTCTCAGCTAATCCCCACCTCCTCTCAGCTACTCCCCACCTCCTCTCAGCTAATCCCCACCTCCTCTCAAGTACAGTACTCCCCACCCCTTCTTCTTCTTCTTGTCCTTTCGTCTTTTCCCTTCAGGGGTCGCCACAGCGAATCATCTGCCTCCATCTCACCCTATCCTCTGCACTTTTTCTTTTACACCAACTGCCTTCATGTCCTCCTTCACCACATCCATGAATCGTCTCTTTGGTCTTCCTCTAGGCCTTCTGCCTGGTAGTTCCAACCTCAACATCCTACTACCAATATACTCACTATCCCGCCTCTGTACATGTCCAAACCATTTCAATCTAGTCCCTCTGACTTTGTCTCCAAAACGTCTTACATATGCATATGCTGTCCCTCTGATGTGCTCATTCCTGATCCTATCCATCCTCGTTACTCCCAAAGAGAACCTCAACATTTTCATCTCTGCTACCTCCAGCTCTGCCTCCTGTCTTTTCCCCAGGGCCACTATTTGTAAACCATACAACATCGCTGGCCTCAACACCGTCTTGTACACTTTTCCTTTCATTTTTGCCGATACCCTCCTATCACACATCACACCGGACACTTTTTTCTCCAACCATTCCAACCAGCCTGCACACGCTTCTTCACCTCTTTTCCACACTCTCCATTGCTCTGGATTGTTGAGCCTAAGTACTTAAAATCCTCCACCTTCCTTATCTCTGCTCCTTGTAACCTCACCGTTCCTGTTGGGTCCTTGGCATTCATACACATGTATTCTGTCTTACTGTGGCTAACCTTCATTCCCCTCCTTTCCAGGGCATACCTCCACCTCTCTAGGTTTTCCTGCACTTGTTCTCTGCCCCCACTGCAGATCACAATGTCATCTGCAAACATCATAGTCCATGGAGATTCTTGCCTAACCTCGTCTGTCAGCCTGTCCATCACCATAGCAAACAAGAAGGGGCTGCTGCAAATGCTGACCTCTGCCCTTAGTCTTGCTTCCACTATTCTTTCCCATAACTTCATCGTATGGCTCATCAACTTTATCCCTCTGTAGTTGCCACAACTCTGCACATCTCCCTTGTTCTTAAAAATGGGCACCAGCACACTTCTCCTCCATTCCTCTGGCATCCTCTCACTCTCTAAGACCTTGTTGAATGTTCTTGTCAGGAAATCTACTGCTACCTCTCCTAGACACTTCCATACCTCCACTGGTATGTCATCAGGGCCAACTTCCATTCTTCATTCTCTTCAATGCCCTCCTCACTTCTCCCTTACTAATCTTTGCTACTTCCTGGTCCTCAACAGTCACCTCTTCTACTCTTTTTCGCTCTCATTTTCCTCATTCATCAGCTCTTCAAAGTACTCTTTCCATCTTCCCAGCACACTTCTGTCATCAGTCAATACATTTCCCTCTCTGTCCTTAATCACTCTAACTTGCTGCACATCCTGCCCATCTCTATTTCTCTGCTGTGCCAACCTGTATAAATCATTTTCTCCCTTTTTACTTTCCAACCGATCATACAAATCATCATACGCCCTCTGTTTGGCCTTTGACACCGCTACCTTCGCCTTACGCTGTGTCTCCCTGTACTCCTGTTTACTCTCTTTGGTCCTCTCTATGTCCCACTTCTTCTTAGCTAACCTCTTTTTTTGTACACACTCCTGCACTTCCTCATTCCACCACCAAGTCTCCTTATCTCTTCTCCTTCCAGATGACACACCAAGTCTTCTCCTACCTGTCTCCCTGATCACATTAGCTGTAGTTGTCCAGTCTTCTGGAAGCATTCATGACCACCCAAAGCCTGTTTCAACTCCTCCTTGAAGACAACACAACACTCCTCCTTTTTCAGCTTCCACCACTTTGGCTTCTTCATCTTCCTCACCATCAGCGTCATCCTGCACACCACCATCCTATGCTGTTTGGCAACACTCTCACCCGCTACTACTTTGCAGTCACTGACGTCCTTCAAATTACATCGCCTGCACAAGATGTAGTCTACCTGTGTGCTCCTACTTCTGCTTTTATAAGTCACTCTATGCTCCTCTCTCTTCTGGAAGAAAGTATTTACCACAGCCATTTCCATCCTTTTTGCAAAATCTACCAACATCTGTCCTTCTGCGTTCCTGTCCTGGATACCAAACCTGCCCATCACTTCCTCGTCCCCTCTGTTTCCTGCACCAACATGTCCATTGAAGTCTGCCCCAATGACTACTCTTTCATCTTTGGGGGTATTCTGCATCACTTCATCTATCTCACTCCAGAATCTCTCCTTCTCTTCTAGCTCACATCCTGCCTGTGGGGCATAAGCACTAACAACATTGAACATCATGCCTTCAATTTCTAACTTGAGACTCATCAATCTGTCTGACACTCTTTTCACTTCTAGAACATTCCTGACAAACTCCTCCTTCAAGATGACTCCTACTCCATTTCTCTTCCCATCCACACCATGATAAAACAGCTTAAACCCTGCTCCTAAGCTTCTAGCCTTGCTACCTTTCCACCTGGTCTCCTGAACACACAGTATGTCCACCTTCCTCCTCTGCATCATGTCAGCCAACTCTCTACCTTTCCTGTCATAGTTCCAACATTCAAAGTCCCTACTTTTAGTTCTTGACTCCTCCCTTTCCTCGTCTCTCCCTGCCTACAGACATACCTCCCACCTCTCCTTCTTCGACGTCTTCGACCAACAGTAGTCCAATTTCCACCAGCACCCTGTTGGTTAACAGCACTGATGGCGGTCGTTGTTAACCCGGGCCTCGACCGATCCGGTATGAATTTTCTTGATATTATTGATAATTATTATTGATCTTTTATTTTTATTTATTATTATTATTATACAGGATTATTGATTTTGATATTAATCTTGACAGTACTCCCCACCCCCTCTCAGCTAATCCTCACCCCCTCTCAGCTACTCCCTACCCCCTCTCAGGTACAGTACTCCCCACCCCTCTCAGCTACTCCTCACCCCCTCTCAGCTACTCCCCACCCCCTCACAGCTACTCCCCACCCCCTCGCAGTTACTCCTCACCCTCTCAGCTAATCCCCAACCCCTCTCAGGTACTCCCCACTCTTCTCAGTTACTCCCCACCTCCTCTCATATACTCCCCACCACCTCTCAGCTACTCCCCACCCCTCTCAGCTAATCCCCACCCCCTCTCAGCTACTCTCCACCCCCTCTCAGCTACTCACCTGTTCTAAACCCGTCTGCACACCCCTCTTGCTCCTGTAACGACTATTTAAAATTATTCAGTGGGTGGACTTGTGCTTCAAGCTAAACTTTAATAATTTCATATTTCTGTAATTTTCATATCTCTCTTTTTTGTGAGAACCCGAGTGACTGAGAAGGCATTAACACAACGCTAACTGTTAGACCTTTGGGTCCTCATAAAAGCTTTAAACATAGCTGCCACACACACACACACACACACACACACACAAAAGAAGTTAATGTTTAAATACTATAGAACTTGAAAAGATTTCCTTATCAATTCTTTATCTCATGTTTCTAACCACTACACAGTGCTTTGTGTGTTGCATCATCTGTGTGTGTGTGTGTGTGTGTGTGTGTCACTGTGTGTTGTTATGTTGCCATAGTGATTGTTTGACTGAGTAAGAGTGAAAACAGGAAGAGGAAATTCGTATTACTCACCTATGAAACCAGTTAGGATCACCACGGTAACAGCCATCGTCCTTGGTAACTGCCAAACTTCCCAATGACATCAGAGTCATCTGCACTGCCGCCAAGTCTTTACCTACATGCTCACACACAGAGTCCCAGGTTCATCTTCAGCGGAACTTCACAAATGTGTCCCAAACCACAACTAATTTTGTTCTACAGCCTAAACATGTTACAAGTACTGGCACACTACATACAGCAATGCATTCTGGGTGACGTGACAATTGGTGGAAGGATCATGACAATGGTTTTATATATATATATAGTTGGCCCTCTGCTTATGAAAGCCTCTGAATATGAAAAATCCTGGTTACGAAAAATTTTCGTCCTCTTTTTACGAAAAGCGCCAAACATGGCATACAAAAATTCAAAGCACCATTCACAAATTCAAACAATGCACAAGTTGCTCTCTCATTGACTGTCCCCCAACAGCCCGCGCCGCTGGCCTCCCATTGGCCAGGAGGCAGCTGAACTGTACCCATACTTCCTGTTTGTCACACGTGTTAGAGAGGAGAGTTGAACAGGAATGTTGCCTTGTGAGTTTATTTTGAGATTGATCATTGCAGTGTTATATTTTTATTCAATATTGTTTATTGTTTATTAATTTATACTATTTATGTATCTATTTATTTATTTACTTATATAATATATATGTATGTGTGTATGTTTGTATATGTATCTATTTTTGCACCCCCTACTGATGGTACCTCAAGAGCCTGTAACAGTGAATTTCTCCATTGTGAGATTAATAAAGCTGTATCTTATCTTATCTTATCTTATCTTAACTTATTTCGTAATCCATCATGGACCCGGAAAATACAGAAAAGCGGAAATACAGTGACAAAGGCGATTATTTCGGAACGATATTGAAGCAGAAGGAAACATGAAAACAGAGTGCTTCGTGGGACAAGACCTCCACTCTCACAAGGAAGCAAGTTAATATTGCTATTAAGTTAATATTAATACACATATATAGTACCTCACCTCATGATAGTCCCAGCAAATCAAAAAATCAGGCTTACGAAAAACATTGCCCTAAAATTTTTGTCTCTGGATACGAAACAAGTTCACGTTACAAAAGCACCATCTCAAAAATTCAAACAAAGCACAACTTGCTTTCCCCATTGACTATCTCCCAACATCCCGCCCCGCTGGCCTCCCATTGGCTATCTCCAGACATCCCGCCACACTGGCCTCCTATTGGCTAGGAGGGATGACACAGCTCCCTTCCATTGGCTATCTCTCAACATCCCGCCCCACTGGCTTCCTGTTGGCTAGGAGGGATGAAGCTGTTCCAACTTTGTTAAAGTTTGTTTGAACCGTGTTCATGTTTGTGTGTCATTCCAGCTGTATTTTATGGCTCAGGCTTTTAACCTTCTATAAACATTTGTAAGATTATAACTCTGCTAAGAAGACATGGTCAACACATGCACACACACACACACACACACCCATGCACACCCATGCACATGTGTGTGATTCCCGGTGCCATGGTCATTGTAAGATTATAACTCTGCTAAGAAGACATGATCAACACGAAGTAAGTACCTTCAAAGGTGTACTTTTATCATTTTTACAGGGTGGTCTTGGGAGCCTTGGAACGAATCATTTGTTTTATATGTAAAGCGCACCTCGACTTACGAAAACTCCAGGTTCCGAAAAAGGTGCTGGAACGGATTAATTTTGTAAGAAGGGGGCCGACTGTATTTAGAAATGATAGCACCACTCATGTCACAGTAAGAAGGTCATGTTTTTCGAGGAGGCGCTGCGCTATGGAGTTTATATGTTCTGCTTGTGCTTCCATGGTTTCCTCCGGGTCCTCCGGTTTCATCCCACAGTCCATAGACATGCACGTTAATTTAATTGGATACTTCAGAATACCTCTAACCATGAGAGTAAGGGTGAATGTTTGTGTGTGTTGGCTCTGTGATGAAGGGCTGTTTGG
>CM045740.1:44608224-44660724 GCA_024760905.1 Plotosus lineatus
TGACTTGTGAGGCAACAGCAACACCTACCCCCAATCAACGGGCGGATATGTAGATGATAATCACTTCCTGCCTGCAGCGAGCAAGTGTTTCTGAAACACCGTCACATCCTTGAGCTAACATCCACTCCTCTTTTCTCAACAGCATCGGCTTCGTGTTGAATTTGCACTCCAGAGTGTCGCAATCATCGGTTTCTGAACCGCTAAATCCTACTCTGGGAGACTGGAGCCCATCTCAGCCTACTCTGGGAAAAGGAGGGGTACAGCTTCACACAACCCTTCACACTCACACTCAGAGGCAATAAGAAACAGCCAGTTCGCCTCATGTGCATGTTTTCGTACCGGTGGAGGAAACCAGAGTACACAGAGAAAACCCATGCAAGTACCACGAGAATATGCAAACTCCACCAGGATAATCCCTCACCAAGCCCTGACCAGAACCTTCTTGCTCTAAGGCGGACATGCTCACCACAGCACCATCATGCCACCCTCCATCTTTAGGCACTATGCTAACGCTAATGCTAACGCTAACACTCAAGCGTCTCAATTTATGATCTGGAGATGGAGGTCTGATTGTCACTGACATGACCTGATATGACATCAACCTGAGAACTGCAGCTGATGCAGGGGCATGTACTAGCTGGTCCTGTCGGGTGTGTGTGTGTGTGTGTGTGTGAGTGTGTGTGAGTGTAAAAAGGAAATTAGAAAAGAATGTGAGTGAGAGTTGGATGATGTTGCAATATATTTTTGCTGTATCGATCCCATACTGTAATACAGCCCAAATCTCTCTGTGTGTGTGTGTGTGTGTGTGTGTGTGTGTGTGAGAGCATGACTGACATGGGAGTGTGCCATTTAACTTCATATTTCATATGTCTGTGCAGACAACCTCTACAAACCCACTCTCCACACACACACACACACACACACACACACACACACACACACTGTATTTCTATCTTTGCTGGGATTAATATAATTCATTGTCTCACCCCTTACTTGAACCTTAACCATCATTCTGAAACCTAACTCTGAGTTGAACCTGAACCCTACAACCAAGTCTTCAGTCCCAAACACCCGTTCGAAAACGTGAGGACTCACTTTCACTTTCCAGGAATGTCCTCACTATGTTTGATATTGAGAGATTAAAAGATTGAGAAAGTATCTATAAGAATGATAGCAAGACAGATAGGCAGGGTGTGTGAGGTGAGCAAGAGAAGAGAGCGAGAGCAAGAGAGAGAGAGAGAGAGTGAGAGCGAGCGAGAAAGAAATCATATTCTTGCGACATGTCATCTCCTAACAAAACTTAGTAGATGAAGACACAGACTTGCTGCATTCTTTTGCTTGTTAGCACTTGTTCCTCTGTGTGTGTGTGTGTGTGTGTGTGTGTGTGTGTGTGTATGTGTGTGTGTGTGTGTGTGTGTGTGTGTGTGTGAAGTTTAATTCAGACTTAATCCTGATCCTGATCGTAATCCTGAGTTCAGGTTTAATCCTCAGTCACATCTATATCAGCCCAAACTTCAGCCTGGAAATAGAAACATGATCTTTATACTCACTGTGGAAGTGGAGAGAAGTTCCTGATGAACAGGCAGGCGTGCACCTCCTCACCGAGCAAGCAAGCGAGCAAGCAAGCGTGTGCGTGTGTGTGCGCGCGCGTGTGTGTGTGTGTGTGTGTGTGTGTGTGTAAAAGAGAGTGCTGTTTGCTTCCTCTTATTGAATACTCAAAGTCCACTTAGTGCAGGAGGAATGAGTTCAGCACACAGGAGGGAGGAGAAGAGAAAAACTACATGACCTTTTAAGGCTGTGGTTCCATCCCTTTCTTTCTCTCTCTCTCTCTCTCTCTCTCTCTCTCTCGCTCTCGCTCTCAGCCTGCACCCCTCCTTTTCCTGTTCTTTTTCCTCCTGTTTCCTTTTTTTAAGGAGAAGAGGAAGGGCGGGAGTGTGCAGTTATTGGTTGGGAGGAAGATGGATTCTCCAAATGCCTCGTGATAGGGATGAATGACAGAGAGAGAGAGAGAGAGAGAGAGAGAGAGAGACACGCTATTTGACACTGGGCGGTAGAACATGAGTTCGAGATTTGGGAATTTGGGGATCAAGTTGTGTTTAAGTCGTAAAATTAAAATGACATCACAGGGATGGCGAAACACGACTGCGTTCAGATTTGAGGAGTTTTCATGTTCTCCTGACGCATCTCTGGGTTTCTGCATTTTTCCACAATCCAAAGACAAGCACGCTACACTGACTGGCTGTTCCAAATGGGTTCCCCCGGTGTATGTGTGTTGGCCCTGCCATGGACTTGTGAGCTGTCCGGGGTTTACCCTACCATCACCCAGAGTCTTTGTTCCCAAATCTGTTTTTTTTTTTAAATTGCCACAGAAGTGTTGAACACCTACATACACCTCAGGAGGGGATGCTGGGAGAATACAAGGCGGAGCAAACGATAACAACCACAATCTCGTCCCTCAGAAGGAAACAGTGAGTGTTTCCTTGATATGAAATACAGTCGGCCCCCAACTTACGAAGACCCCTGTGTACGAAACCCCCGGGTTACAATAAACATTTTCTTGAGTTTCCGTCCCCGAGATACGAAACAACCCCCTTTTACGAAAAGAAATTCAAAATTCAAACGCGCCAATCAAAATTTCACACACCGCGTGAGTTGCTCTCTCAGTGGCTATCGCTCAACATCCCACCCACTGGCCTCCCAGATAGAGACAGAAGGAAGCTTCACTCTTTAGTTTAGTTTTTTAAGTTGTTTTAATTCAGTAAATGTTTAATAAATGTGGATTTGAGCTCATCTGGAATCCTGATCCCTCAACGAATCAAATTAAAGTTGAGTTTGTCAAGCAGGGAATGCGCTTTGAATTCCACGTCTTGTGGGCGTGGCCCGCAGTGCATGCAAGAGAGAGATATATATATATATAGAGAGAGAGAGAAAGAGAGAGAAAGACAGGTGTGTGTGTGTGTGTGTGTGTGTGTGTTAATAAAAAATGTTTAATAATGGTTTAATTAATAAAATGGTTTAACATGTTAATAAAATGTTTAAATGGTTTAATAAATAATTTTCTTTTACTTTTAACACATATTTCATACATCGGTGTACTTTTATAATTTTTAAAGGGTTTATGGGGTTTATCCAGTACAAAGACTGGAGCCTTGGAACGAATTAGGCGTTTAACATGTAAGATGCGACCCCTACTTACGAAATCCCCGCAATACGAAAAGGGCTCTGGAACGGATTAATTTCGTAAGTTGGGGGCCGACTGTAATAATAAATAAAAAGGTGCGCACACACACACACACACACACACACACACACACACACACACACACACACACACACTCAACACCAGATGTCTTTGCATCTTGTTCTGACACACGCTGTGACATCATTAACCAGCAGCACAAACTCATTGTGTTATCATCTGACTCACTCACACACGCGCACACACACACACGCGCACACACGCGCACAGACAGGAACAGACCATCACTGAGTCACTGTTAGCTGTTTACATTTCATTGTCACCATCATCACCATCATAAAAACCACCTGCACCTACAACAACCTCGAGTTCAACTCATACTGATACTTCTACCACAACTACGTCTACACGTACTACGACTAGCACCAGCGCTACTTCTTCTACAACACAATACCTACTACAGCTACTTCTACTCTGACTATTACAACAACTACTAAAACTCCGAATATTATTACTAGTACTACTACTACTACCACCAGCTCAACAAACACTTCTCTACAACGAATACTACTACTACAGGGCGCCGGAGGTATAGTGGGTAGGGTGCTGCGGTTGTGTGGTCCAATCCCAGTTAGACCCCCCACTGTGCTAAGACCCCTGGGCAAGGTCTCAACCACGTGTGTGCCTCTGCTCACCCAGTATATAATAATGTATAAACGTTGAGTGTAATTATATTCAGTTAAAGTACGATAGATGGTAGCGCACGGTATGACTCGGCTGTTTTTGGGTCTGGAACTTTCCATTCGAGAAACTACGAGATGGACTTAGTTGCACATGCGCCCTGTGGTGGGTCAGGTGATTTAGAAAATTCTAGAATGGAATCTTCCCGAACTTTGCGGAGGTTCTATTAGGACCCGTTGATGACCAGCTGGGACAGATCACCTCAGGAGTCTCTTCGCACAGATCATCTGAGGAAACTCATCGTGGCGGATCAAGTCAGCTAAAGCGAGTAGGCCAAGGCGGATCATGGAACGCGCTTCACCCAAGTTTCGACATTCAGGACTTCATTGCCAAAGTCCATCGTCCACGCTCACCCACAGCCGACGCGAGGAGTTTAATCATTTGTTTCTTTCTAACGCGGGATTCCAAGCCTTTCCCCACCAGCGCACACGCCGCCTCTAAATTTGCCATGCTGCAGATGCTTGGTGACTGCCTTTGTTTTGGGACCCTTATTTAATTTGTATTTTGTTTATCGCTAAGATGTACGCTATTATTTTGCCTTACTTTGTTGATACTATTAAATTGTATGTAGTTTATGTTTCCATCTTCAAAATTCCATACGTAACAGAACGTAACCTGCGATGGACTCGCGTCCCATCCAGGCGGAGTTGTACGCATGGTCGCTTCACGCTATGGAAACCGGGGATAAGCACCGGCCTGATGAGACACTAAGTTTGGATGTAAAAAGCCCAATACTACTACAATTACTATCCAAATACGACTATTACTACGACAAGTACTTCTACTTCAAACACTATCACTGTCTGTCTTCCTTTCGGCTTTTTCCCTTTTACTCGGGAGTCGCCACAGCAAATCATCTGATTCGCACATTTTCATTTGGCAGAGGTTTTTACGTCGGATGCCCTTCCTGTCACAACCCTTTTAGCAAGGGACAGAAACACGCTGACGACTTTGCAGTCTACTTTTTACGAAAGTCAGCAATGGTTCTTTTACATCAACCTCTCACCATAGACAGTGAGAGACATGGCCCGCCTTTGATAACCCAGTTAGCCGCACTGGGGGGGACAGTGACAACCTTGTGGAGAGCGGGAATCGAACCCCCAACCTTTGGATCAGCGATCCAGTGCCCTATACCACTAGACCACCACTTCTACTTCAAACACTATCACTATTACTATAAAACCACCGCCAGAGAATGTAAATCAAACGTATCCGCCTCCAGCCACATTGAAAACTAACAAAAACATTTAAAATGTAGCAGAAATGTTTTGCAAAACAAGACAAACTCATTATGAGCATCAACAAGATTCTTTCAGCGAAAATTCAGCTTCAATTAGCACGTAAGACGCTAATCTTAATTTCACGTATTTCACCATATGTGTAATAATCGGCGTTTCGTCTTCACTCCGGGCTGTCAGAAAGTAGACTGAGAGACATTCCAGTCAAAGTTTCCCATAAAAATGGTGCTAGCTCTGATTAGATTTTTTTTAGTGGAAGCAAATGTTTGAGGAAAAACATCACTGATGCCATCGCGGTCCTTCTGGCACTTTGCCTTCGCATCTGCAATAATTCAAGCAATAATTCTGCCAGAGACATGTTCACCTGATGATCCCTTCTACTCGGAGTCAAGTCAATCCGCTGAGACATGTTTGCTGTGAAGACTGGAAGGGTGAGCATTGGTACAACATCAACATCCAGTCGCTTTGAGCAGCTTTGTTTGTGTTCTGGCATCTCAAACAGACACGTTGAGGACACGGGACGTTGTGCTGTTATTAGAAACACAAAGAAAACGCCGCTTTGAAAAAAAAAAAACAAAAAGAAAAAAAAAACCCCAGAAGATCCACACGAACGCAAACTTTTTAGTTATGATCACTTTTTCTTTTACAAAGGCCGTGTCATATTGAATATGCAAATTATATTTAAAAAAAGAACCCACCCCAGTGCAGAACTTGATCATCGGGTCATCAATATGCAAAATATAATGACGTTCCAGTCAAGTGTTCTTAGATTATCTGCCGCCAGAATTGTTATCATACAGATATGAGGAACCATAGACAAAATGTAAACGCAGCATGGTGGCGTAGTGGTTCACTCGTCCGCCTCACAGCAAAAAGGCCTGGATTCGATTCCCAGCCTGGGTAGTTCTTGTGGAGTTTGCATGTTCTCCCCGTGCGTGTGTGGGTTTCCTCCGGGTACTCTGGTTTCCTCCCACAGTACAAAAACAGGCAAAGTAGACTCATTGGTTGTGTGACTGTTGGCCCAGGGTGTAGCCTGCCCTTGCCCAGAGTGGGCTGAGATGGGCTCCAACCTCACCGTGACCCTAATTAGGATGAAGCGGTTCAGAAAATGAATGATGAAGAAAATGTTATTTGATCAACCAACCATCCGATGATTTTGTGTTATCTCACCTCAAAAAGATTTTCATTTCTTCACAAAGGTTATGGGGAGGCTGAAGCCTATCTCGAGCGATTCTGGGCTCTTGCCAAAGCCTGGAATTCGAACCCAGGGTTTTTTGCTTCGAGGCAGCATGCTAGACATGACACCCAATATGGGGTATGAAACTTGAATTGTTTTTTGGTCTGGGACTGAGCATTTGATGAGGTCTGGATCTTGAACAATGTGGGGTCTGGGCTTTGAGCCTTGGACAATGTAGGGTCTGAAACTTGAATTTTGTAATGATTTGGTCTTGGGCTTCGTGCATCTGGATCTTGCATCGTGAGGCTTCTTTCATGCTGAATGATCCTCAGTGATCTCATCATGAATGATCTTTACCTCGGGCTATTATATGTGTGATGTGGTTCCCAGATCATTTGGGGTTGGGCTTTTCAATAGAATGGGATCTGGTCTTGGGTTAATTATGTTTTAATTTAAAGTTTTATGTTAAGTTTGTCCTATAGATTATTTGGAGTTTTATAAGTTTGATTTCCCACTTGTGTTGCATCCTCACTGAAAATAGACCTTTCACACTCTCAGTCCATCTGTTTTCCCCCACACTGCTCTTCAGCGATGATGTTTTTTATGTTTGCAGCCTTTTCTATAATGTTTGACTTTAGTTCATTAATATTTGATTTTTCACTCAATTCCCATTGATTGTCTTCTCAGTGTGTGTGTGTGTGTGTGTGTGTGTGTATCATTACTGCATGCCTGATTCATTGATTTTAAAGCTATCTGTTTACTGTTTTCCCAAAGTATTGATAATTCAGAATCCATGTTATTTTGATGTAACACAGAGACAGCTTTATTCAACTGTATTTGATCAATAATTTGATTAGACCAAGACTCTACACGAATCAAGATATAAATGAAACCGAAATCAAAATACAGACCAATATTAAAAAATATCTTCGTAGGCCTCCATCAGTCTCGAAGGACTATGGAGCTGTGCTCTGGCTGGAATCCCGGCTGGTGATACTCTCCGGTGCACAGAGCCTGGGTAGGAAGTATGGAGGACAGACTGTTACCCAAGCAGCAAGTCCCCCCCCCCCCTCTCAGCACCACCGGAAGGATCCAATGGAAGGTCAGAAGCTGATACGATTGGGTTCAACTGCCACTGCAGGGGTTACCAGAACGCTGCTGTGAACGAACTGCCTCAGGGAACTCCGACTCCTGATTAGAAACACGTTGACATCTGTGTAGCTCCTCTTGACAAAAGTCAGCAATGGTTCTTTTACATGCCTCACACCATAGACCAGTGTTTCCCAACCCCTGTTGAAGATTAACCAATTTCATTTAGTGTGTAGTAACAGTGCTGTTCTGCTAGAGGGCAGTATCATTTTTGTTCTGTGGTGTGCCTTGTGATTTTTTTAATGCAGCCATGAGGTGGGGGGGCACTAATCAGTGTCTCTCCCCCTCATGCCGGTCCCAAGCCCGGAGAAATGCAGAGGGTTGTGTCAGGAAGGGCATCCGACGTAAAACCAATGCCAATTATTGATTATGCAAATCAAAAGTATTACCTCCATACCGGATCGGTCGAGGCCCGGGTTAACAACGACCGCCATCAGTGCTGTCAATCAACAGGGTACTGATGGAAATTGGACTACTGTTGGTCGAAGACGTCGAAGAAGGAGAGGTGGGAGGCGTGTCCGTAGGCAGAGAGAGAAGAGGAAAGGCATGAGTCTAGGACTGAGAGTGGGGACTTTGAATGTTGGAACTATGCACAGAAAAGGTAGAGAGCTGGTTGACATGATGCAGAGGAGGAAGGTGGACATACTGTGTGTTCAGGAGACCAGGTGGAAAGGTAGCAAAGCTAAAAGCTTAGGAGCAGGGTTTAAGCTATTTTATCATGGTGTGGATGGGAAGAGAAATGGAGTCGGAGTCATCTTGAAGGAGGAGTTTGTCAGGAATGTTCTAAAAGTGAAAAGAGTGTCAGACAGAGTGATGAATCTCAAGTTAGAAATTGAAGGTGTAATGCTCAATGTTGTTAGTGCTTATGCCCCACAGGCAGGATGTGAGCTAGAAGAGAAGGAGAGATTCTGGAGTGACTTAGATGAAGTGATGCAGAGTAACCCCAGAGCTGAAAGAGTGGTCATAGGTGCAGACTTCAATGGACATGTTGGGGCAGGCAACAGAGGGGACGAGGAAGTGATGGGCAGGTTTGGTATCCAGGACAGGAACGCAGAAGGACAGATGTTGATCGATTTTGCAAAAAGGATGGAAATGGCTGTGGTGAATACTTTCTTTGAGAAGAAACAGGAGCATAGGGTGACTTATGAAAGCGGAGGTAGGCGCACACAGGTAGACTACATCTTGTGTAGGCGATGTAATTTGAAGGAAGTCAGTGACTGCAAAGTCATCGTGGGTGAGAGTGTTGCCAAACAGCATAGGATGGTGGTGTGCAGGATGACTCTGATGGTGAGAAAGGTGAAAAGGCAAAGGCAGAGCAGAAGACAAAGTGGTGGAAGCTGAAAAGGAAGAGTGTCGTGTTGTCTTCAAGGAGGAGTTGAAACAGGCTTTGGGTGGCCAGGAAGTGCTTCCAAATGACTGGACAACCACAGCAAATGTGATCAGGGACACAGGTAGGAGAGTACTTGGTGTGTTCTCTGGAAGGAAAGTAGATAAGGAGACTTGGTGGTGGAATGAGGAAGTGCAGGAGTGTGTACAAAGGAAAAGGTTAGCCAAGAAGAAGTGGGACATTGAGAGGACCGAAGAGAGTAAACAGGAGTACAGAGAGACACAGCGTAAGGCGAAAGTAGCAGTGGCTAAGGCCAAACAGAGGGTGTATGATGACTTGTATGATAGGTTGGATAGTAAAGAGGGAGAAAATGATCTATACAGGTTGGCACAGCAGAGAAATAGAGATGGGAAGGACGTGCAGCAAGTTAGATTGATAAAGGACAGAGAGGGAACTGTATTGACTAATGACAGAAGTGTGCTGGGAAGATGGAAAGAGTACTTTGAAGAGCTGATGAATGAGGAAAATGAGAGAGAAAAAGAGTAGAAGAGGTAACCATTGAGGAGCAGGATGTAGCAAAGATCAGTAAGGGTGAAGTGAGAAGGGCATTGAAGAGGATGAAGAATGGAAAGGCAGTTGGTCCTGATGATATACCTGTGGAGGTATGGAAGTGTCTAGGAGAGGTAGCAGTAGATTTTCTGACAAGAACATTCAACAAGGTACTAGAGAGTGAGCAGATGCCGGAGGAGTGGAGGAGAAGTGTGCTGGTGCCCATTTTTAAGAACAAGGGAGGCGTGCAGAGTTGCAGCAACTACAGAGGGATAAAGTTGATGAGCCATACGATGAAGTTATGGGAAAGAATAGTGGAAGCTAGACTAAGGGCAGAGGTCAGCATTTGTGAACAACAGTTTGGTTTCATGCCAAGAAAGAGCACCACAGATGCAATGTTTGCCTTGAGGATGTTAATAGAGAAGTACAGAGAAGGTCAGAGGGAGCTACATTGTGCCTTTGTGGATCTGGAAAAAGCATATGACAGGGTGCCAAGAGAAGAATTGTGGTATTGCATGAGGAAGTCTGGAGTGGCAGAGAAGTATGTTAGAGTGGTGCAGGACATGTATGAGAGATGTAAGACAGTGGTGAGGTGTGCTGTCGGTGTGACCGACGAATTCAAGGTGGAGGTGGGACTGCATCAAGGGTCAGCTCTGAGCCCCTTCTTGTTTGCTATGGTGATGGACAGGCTGACAGACGAGGTGAGACAAGAATCTCCATGGACTATGATGTTTGCAGATGACATTGTGATCTGTAGTGAGAGCAGAGAACAAGTGCAGGAAAATCTAGAGAGGTGGAGGTATGCCCTGGAAAGGAGAGGAATGAAGGTTAGCCTCAGAAAATCAGAATACATGTGTGTGAATGAGAAGGACCCAGGAGGAACGGTGATGTTACAGGGAGCAGAGATAACGAAGGTGGAGGATTTTAAGTACTTAGGCTCAACAATCCAGAGCAATGGAGAGTGTGGAAAAGAGGTGAAGAGGCGTGTGCAGGCAGGCTGGAATGGTTGGAGAAAAGTATCCGGTGTGATGTGCGATAGGAGAGTGTCAGCAAGAATGAAGGGAAAAGTGTACAAGATGGTGGTGAGGCCAGCGATGTTGTATGGCTTAGAAACAGTGGCGCTGAGGAAAAGGCAGGAGGCAGAGCTGGAGGTAGCAGAGATGAAAATGTTGAGGTTCTCCTGGGAGTAACGAGGATGGATAGGATCAGAAATGAGTATATCAGAGGGACAGCCCACGTAAGATGTTTTGGAGACAAAGTCAGAGAGGCTAGATTGAGATGGTTTGGACATGTACAGAGGAGGGATAGTGAGTATATTGGCAGTAGGATGCTGAGGTTGGAACTACCAGGCAGAAGGCCTCGAGGAAGACCGAAGAAGAGATTTATGGATGTGGTGAAGGAAGACATGAAGGTCGTTGGAGTCAGAAAAGAAGATGCGGAGGACAGGGTGAGGTGGAGGCGGATGATTTGCTGTGGCGACCCCTGAAGGGAGCAGCCGAAAGTAAAAGAAGAAGAAGAAGAAGAAGAAGGTGTGCCTTGTGATTTTTCTAATGTAAAAGGTGTGCCTTGGCTCAAAAAGATCGGGAAACACTGCCATGGACAGTGAGAGACACGGCCGCTTGGATAACCCAGTTAGCTGTGACAGTGGCAAGTTATTGAGAGTGGGGCTTGAACCCCTAACTCTAAAATCAGTGAGCCAGCCGACATTACCACCAGGCTACCGCTGCCCTATCTATTATTTGACATGATCTAAATCCACATAACTAAAGATTAAAACTTAACATTACTCAAGAAGCAGATCATAAATAAACCAGTATCCAGAATTCACAACATCTAAGACATGATGGGGTCAGAGGTCATGATCCTCCCAAATTCCAAAACTCATGCTTATGAAATCAACATAAGACTCTACAACCAGACTCTACATGACCAAAGACTGAGGCATTTAATGAACTGAAAATTATTATACTGCATCAAATTTGGGAAAAGAAAGAACACGTAGTGAGACAGTGTGATACAGCACATGGTTTTAATTTGGGGATTTTTTTTTTTTTTTTTTGGAATATTCGGTGTTGCGTAACAGAGACAGGCAGAAAGTGAAACACACAAAGCCAAAACAACAGCTGAAATCTTGCAGACAGGAACATTTACTTTCTCTTTACAGGAAGTGAGATTTCGAAGTAGGGGCGGCTTTGTATCTCATTTAGTTTAGCATTGTTTGATCTGCACTTTATTGATTTTCACATAAAAAAAAAAAAGAACAACCCACCCTTGTAAACACTAGCAATGCGATAAATGCATCTTACATTTCTCTCGGCTTCTAAACAAAACAGTAAACGCGACTGAAACGGTCCTTCATTACTTTCAGAATCATCACTAGGTTGCATCATTGGTTTAAAAATCAACAGCATCATTCTTAGGAAAGGCCAAAGTCAACTGGAGACCTCACAGCACACGAATGCTACAGTGTTAACGATGAACATTATGAGGTAGTCACATTAGAATAAAAAGGAGAAGTACATTTGATCAGAGTTTGCGAGAATGGAATAAAGGTCACCTGAGTGTTAGTAAAGATTACTCTATGCCGGCGGTTTAGAGGTTAGTTTGTATTTTTCACAGACATACAGATATAAATCATCTGTAATATTCTATTATACATGCATCAGGATAATCTGAATCTTCCTCTTCCTCTCATTCTCCTTCTTTCACTTTGCTGTCAAAGGTGCCTTGGCCCTTATATGCACCAACATAGCCACTAGTGTCTGGGATTTCCTCTCTCCCGGACTTGCCCTTCCCCTTCCCCGACTCATCAAAGCGCTCCTTATGAGAGCCGGTGTATTTACTGCAGTCTGTCAGCCGGTCCACGGCGCCTGCCTTCACCACTTTCTAGACAAACAGATATTGACAAAGAAACAAACCATGACTGCTGTGTGGAGGTTCATAAAGGAAAATGTAGCCGCAATTCTTACAGTCTTACCGTGATGCCCACTTTAGCGGGATCTTTGCCTGCGATGAGGCAATACAGGAGCTGTTGGGCCTCTTCCTGGCTTTTCCCTTTGAAGCGCTTGGGAGCCAACTCCGCCATTGCCTGGGTGAACTGCTCAAATGTAATCACACGTGCCGACTTGGCCCTAAAACACATACGCACAAGGTTCTTGCCAGTTCCCATCAACTAAACTGGAGAACATCACAGTGGTACCTCACCTTACGATAGACCCAACAAAAGAAAAATCCAAGTTACGAAACGCATTACCTAAAATTTCCGTCTCTGGATACAAAAAAAATTCACGTTACAAAATGCGACACCTCAAAAATTCAAACAACGTGTGCTCGGCTTTTATTTAGGAATTGGCGCAATAGAGTTGCTCTCCCACTGGCTATCAAACCAACACCAGCCCCGCTGGCCTCCCATTGGCTAGGAGGGAGCTGCATCTCCATGATACCCATAATGCTTTTCGTGTGCCTTCAACCCATTGTTTGTCATGGAATTCTAACATGCGTAAAGGACAGAGTTACTGTTGTTTCGTGAGTTTTTCGAGTGTACTCATTGCAACTTATTTTTCGTCATTCATCATGGGCCCCAAGAAAGTGATTCCCGGTGCAAGTGAAAAGAAGAAGCGGGCTCGTGGCATGCGGTTGAATGTTATCGCAAAGGAATATGGCTGAAACCCGTCTACCATCAGTACAATATTGAAGCAGAAAGAGGCCTTAAATGGTCAAGATGGCGCGTCCTAGAGGGCGACGTTGCGGAGTTCTCGAAGTCAAATTGTTTGTTTGTTTGTTTTAAATGTTGTTTTTGTTCGTTTGCTTTTTTGCACTATGCTCATCGACGATCGTGCGACCATACTACAGCTATGAGAGCACAGTGCTTGGACATTTAGAACTGAGCATGCTCATCTCCTATCCTGAGCTAATATGCAGATAATAATATGTAGCTCAATGCTAGCCGCACCCCGGATAACAATAAACCCGGGCAGAGACGCGGCAGGCGAGGAGAGGTTTGGTTAGCAGTGGAAGGTTAGCACTTCTGGTCATACTGCTTGAAAAAGGCATGCTTTTATAATTTTTAAAGGGTTTAGCGGGTAGTGTTGGGGGCCTTGGAACGAACCAGACCTTTTACATGTAAAATGCCACTCTTCTTCTTCTTTTCCTTTCAGCTGTTCCCTTCAGGGGTCGCCACAGCAAATGCCTCCATCTCACCCTATCCTCTGCATCTTTTACTCTTTCTCCAACTACCTTCATGTCCTCCTTCACCACATACATAAATCTCCTCTTTGGTTCTCTCTCCGCCTATGGACACGCCTCCCGCCTCTCCTTCTTTGACCAACAGTAGTCCAATTTCCACCAGCACTCTGTTGGTTAACAGCACTGATGGCAGTCGTTGTTAACCCGGACCTCGACCGATCCGGTATGAATTTCATTTTGATCATGCCACTGAACTTACAAAAAAAATCAAGTTACGAAACCACTTCTGCAACAGATTAATTTCGTAAGGTGAGGTGCCACTGTACTTGACTTCTAGCGACCTGGAAAAGAATATGAAACAAAGTTGAGCATACTTCAATATAATGTCTGTTTTGTGGACGCAACATAGACTGGCACTTAGCCAACATGGCTCTGAAATGACAAAAACTAAAGAATTAGAGCAACACAGAATGTTACGGGTGTGGCCTTCTTCAAATTTGGCCAAACTAGCAAAAATTAAGAAAAATGTTTTTAAGATAAACCCCAGTCGAAAACACACTTGACTTTGCTGAAGACTATGTCCACATCGGTGCTGGTGACGCTCTTGCCATCGATCACCTTGCAGTCCTTGCACAGCTTAGCAAAGTTCTTCCCATTCATGTCCTTTCCCGTAGCTTTGGTGTCTCCGTGCACAGCAAACTTCTTGAATGCTGTTTCAACCTCCACCAATGATGCCGAGTCAGAACTTTCAGCCATGATTCTGGAAAACAGAGAAATGTGAGTCTGAGTAATGATGGACAAGAACTTCCACCAAGAAAGAAGTACAAAGGAACAAAAAATTAGGAGCTTAAGACAAAGAAGGACTATCTTGTACCAAATATAGAAAAAGTATATATTATTAATCTCGTAGGAAAAAAAATACAGAATATTAACTCAACATTTAATTTTTTTCTAACTTTATAAACATATGTTATACAATCCTTGACAATAAAGTTTGCATGAGTTATCAGATGTCAATTCAGTCTTAAATGTGAATAATGTTCAAGAACAGTAACAGTTTAAATGTCACAAAAGTATATTTTAGATGAAGATTTCAGTCCTGGTTTGATAACCACCGATACGTGACTTGGCATCACTAGCATGTCATTCTGTCACTGACCTCAGCATAGACTGCTAACTGAATTTCACTGATTACAACTATACAAAAATAACACTAAATTACGAATGTAAGAACAAGAGAAAAGTGCAATTACAGTAAGGTATGACATATATATTAAATAAAAATTAAAGTAAAAAGTCACGGCATGGCTAAAATCGCTCAACACACTGATTCGCGTAGAGTGCGAACCAAACCTCTGACTTTATATTAAAAACACAAAATTATGAAAACAAGAACAATATAAAAATTAAACCACAATGAATATATCATCCCATTAAGTGCTCATTAAACTTGACAAAAAAAATTCATTTTTCATTTTCTGAACTGCTTCATTGTAATTCAGGTTACAGGGAGTCTGACGCTCATTGCAGCTGACTCTGGGGAGGGCAGAGTACATCCCGGACAACTTGTCAGGCCATTGTAAAACTTTAATTTAATTTATTTATGGTTATTAAATATTCTATTAGATGTATCAGCAATTTAAAGAAAAAAGTAATTACATGGCTAAAGTCCATACACTTAGAATACACTGCTAACTAAACTTTTGTGACGTCGACTCTGTTAAAAATACTAATTTACGAAGATAAGAACAACACAAAGATTCAAAACCAGTGAAAATTACATAAACATAGTGAAAATATCAACAGTTCTCCCAGATGTATGAGCAAATTGCATAGAAAAGACACAGTACATGTAGCATATACTGCTAACCAAGCATATGTTATCTATTACAACACTAAATTGTGGCTATCAGGACCATATAAAAATTAAATTACAGTGAAAATGGCACATAAATCTTGAAAATGTTAACATTTCTCTCAGGTCTTTTGGTGAATTGCACATAAACGACACCAAGTGACTAAAATCAAATTGAATGTTATTTATACAGTACACGTAGCATTGACTGCAAGCTCAACTTCTGAGTTCTACTATATTCAGAAAAACAAGATCTGTGACAAATCACATACAGTGGAGCCTCGGTACTCGAACTTAATCCCTTCCAGACGGCAGTTCGGATTCTGATTTGTTTGATTCCGAATCCGCTTTTCCCATTACAAATAAATGGTCTTAATCCATTCCGTCGTCTTTTGAACAGAAGTTAACAGTACTGCAACTCATACCATAAGTCCGCAAATGAAGTGAAAAAATTATTGAATACAGTACAGGTGTTCCCCGACTTACATTCATTTGTTTGACGTATTTTTCGATTTTACATTTAAAAAAAAAATTGTGTCAAATTTTGAGTTTAGCGTGCTCCCTGTAGTACGAGATGTACCTACGTAGTACGCTGACATAATACGCTACTTCCGCATGACGCTGCATCCATTGTTTACAAACGACAGATTGACCGTGCCCTCCTTCCTCCCAGTTCACCGTGTGTTACCCTTGTGTTATGATGTCATCTGTGATCTTTGTGTTTACACTGTTTTGCGGACTTTTGTAACCCTAAGAAACAAGCCTACTAGTGAGAGTGGTAATCAGAAAAAGCGGCAAGCCATCTCGTTAGAAACAAATATGGCTATTATAAAGAAAATTGATGCTGGTGAGAAACACGTGAATGTTGCACGTTTCTTCCAAATGGCTCCATTGACCATCAGAACCATTTACAAGCAGAAAGATCGCATCACAGAGAATGTTCAAGGTTATATTTGATACTGTATCTGATATTTGATGACTGAATTTGATTAAAATGCATCTATTTAAAATAGTTTTGCTTGAATTTAATTTATTTGAAATTAGTGTTGATATTATGTTATATATTTCATATTATTTTACAATGTTATGTTTATAATAATTGATTTAGGGGTGTTTTATGAGATACGGTAATGGTATTTATGGATGTATAGTACAGTATGAATGTCATACGTCACTGGAACATACAGTAACAACTTACGTTTTTTTTCACCTTACGTTTGGCCGTCTGGAACCTAACTAAAACGTAAATTGGAGACCGTCTGTACACTGTTATGGTCTGTGTTGTTAGAAACTCTAACTGCACTGTGATTTTTATTTTAGTCTGTTATGGTCTCTCACAAGAGTTGCGCTTTGAAATGCACATTAGAGAGGGGTGTGGTTGTCACACGCAGGTGGAGTGCGAAACACACACACCTGAGTCCACTTAATCATGGGCTAGAAAGACTAGCAGTGCTCTTCCCGTTGCGAGAAGGTTGTCCCTCTTCCCCGTGATCTCGCTGGCTCTCAGGTCCGCTTTAGTTTGATTTCCGTGTTTCTCTGCATCTGACTACAATTTCCCCGTGATCTAGTGCCTTCTCTGTGAAAAATAAAGCGTACCCAAAACGGGTGCTTTTTTTTAAAAACAGGTGCATTATTTAAAAACGGGACTGTTTTATTGTTCACAGGGAAGGCACTAGATGACGGGGAAATCGTAGTCACTGTTAGAGATGTGGAGAAACACAGAAATCAAACTAAAGCAGGAACTGGTGGAGCATGGAGCTGAGAGCCAGAGAGATCACGGAGAAGAGGGACAATCTTCGAGCACCGAGAAGAGCTCTGCTAGTCTTTATAGCCCATGATTAAGTGAACTCAGGTGTGTGTGTGTTTAGCATTCCACCCGCGTGTGACAGCCACGTCCCTCTCCAACACACATTTAAACATGCAACTCTTTTGTGAGCGACCATAACACACTAAAATAAAAACCACAGTGCAGTGAACGCATAAGAACAATAAAGATAAAAATTTTAACCTTTGTGGTGGTAAGCAGTTGACATACGTACATGTTGGAGAGGAAAAGAGAAAGTGTATCCCCTTCCATTACAGAGCGGGAGAGAGGAAAGCAGATTCGGTTCCATAACAGCTTCAGGTAAATCGACCAAAGGTGTTTTTTTTCTCTTGCTACCGCTTTGCATGGATGACAGTTGAGTTTTAATGTTGTTTCTTCCCTGTAAACTTTTCCTCATTTACTGCTAATGAAACCAATGCACAAACGGATGCACTTTGAAATCTCACTCAACATTCACTCACCCTGAAAGTCCACTAAAAGCATTTAAATCCCACCCCTCTCCCACACACACACACACACAGCTATCTCACACTTGGCATATATAGCGAATCCATATTATGGCAAATTAGAAAGTGGGATACACAGGGAGACCCTGGAGGAAATCCACACAACGCTGCTTGTGTTACCATTCATTTATTCATTCAGTTTCTGAGCCACCTAACCATAATTAGGGACGCGCGGAGGCCGGCACCTGTCTCAACTCACTCTGGGTGAGAACAGGGTACATCCTGGACAACTCTCGTCAGGCCGTTGCAGGACAGAAACACGCCAACGGTTTTGCAGCTACTTTTGACAAAAGTCAGCAATGGTTCTTTTACATGAACCTCTCACCACAGACAGTGAGACATGGACAACCTTTGATAACCCAGATCGCTGCACTGGGGGACAGCAGTGACAACCTGGTGATAGTGGGACTTGAACCCACAGTCTCAGGATCAGTAATCCAGTACCTTACCACCAGGCCACCACTGCCCCTTGATACCATCAACTGTATACATTATTTGTTTATGCTAGCACCCCTTCTTGTGGTTGTGGGTACATATTCCAGATGTTTGGTTTGACCCTGTCCACTTTTTCCTGTGGAAAGTTGCATCTAAGTTCTTTTCTTTTCCTTTCGGCTGTTCCCTTTCAGGAGTCGCCACAGCGAATCATCTGCCTCCATCTTCATGGAAGTCATATTAATGATTCGCATATTTGATTTGGTTCATAGGTTTTTACGTCGGATGCTCTTCCTGACACACCCCTTTAGCAAGGGACAGAAACACACTGACGGCTATGCAGCTCCTCTTTACGAAAGTCAGCAATGGTTCTTTTACATGAACCTCTCACCATAGACAGTGAGAGACATGGCCCGCCTTTGATAACCCAGTTAGTGCACTGGGGGGGGGGGGGGGACAGTGAAAACCTTGTGGAGAGTGGGACTCAAACCCCCAACCTTAGGATGAGCGATCCAGCTTTTATCACAAGGCCACTACTGCCACCGCATCCAAGTTATTCTATTCTATTCTGTTTATTTATTTATTTATTTATTTTATTTCCCAAATTTTCTCCCTGCCTTAGTCACAGCCAGTTCACACCAGGTATCACAGGATATCCACCGACCAGGGCGTGTGAAGGCTGTCAAATTCTTCCTCCGAGGCATGTAATGCCAGCCAACTGTATCTTTTTTAGACTGCTGCTTACTCAATGTCTGGGGTGGTGTAACCAATCATATGTGAGTGCAGTACCACCCCACCCCACCCCACCCCCATACGAGTTAGCACTGAGACACCCATGACTGACTCACATCACTTGAATTGAGAGCGGAAAGTATGACCCCTCTTAGTAATGAAGAGGCAATCGAATAAACACTTTTCCGTTAAGCACCAATCAGGATCCTCCAGTTATTTCATGCTTAACCCTCTATACCTTCACTGATGGAAGGTATGAACACCATACCTCACTCACTCCTTTACCAAGCCGCTTAGTCCTGTTCGGGTCATGGTGAGGCTGGAGCCCTATTTCATCTGACAAAGCCGTACTACACTTTGAACAGCTCACCAGACCATTGCAGGGCCACATACACATGATCATTCGGACTCAAATTTAGGAGCAATTTGGAACAGTTGATTAGCCTAATGTCTCCCGGCCTGTAGGGGGAAACCAGAATATAAACAGGAAACCCATGAAAGCAGAGGGGAAAACATGCAAACTTCACAAAGAAATGGCCAAACCCAGGACTCGAACCCAGGACCTTATTGCTCTAAGACAGACATGCTGACCACTCCACCACCATGCCACCAACACCATACCTGAAATTTGAAAGAAGAAACCGATTGTGTTGGTTTTGGCAGTTTTTTTAGTTTCATATTGCCACGGATCCTGATCGTGAGTGGCTGTTAGAAGCACCAGAGTCTAATTCTCCGGATGAGAATAATTATTTGCTTCAGCAATGACAATCCACTATGTTTTGATTAGAGAGACCAGTATGATGATGTAACCAAAAATTAAAAAAGCTTGAGTGTAATATTAGCATCATTCCATTTGTCATGACTAGCTAAATCTCCTCGCTAGCCCCAGTAATCAATATCTCGGTAACATGAGCAGCTGGGTCTTTTAATCCTCATTCATTCATTTTCTCAACCTCTTAATCCTAATTAGAGTCGCAGGGAGGCTCGCACCTATTTCAGCCAACTTGGGGTGAGGGCGGGGGCCATCGCAGGGCCAACACTCATACAGCTATTCCTACTCATCTCACACCAAAAGGCGGTTTGAAACAGCCAATTGTGCAGTTTTTGGACTGTGTGGAGGAAACCGGAGGACCCAGAGGAAACGCACACAAGCACAGGGAGAACATGCAAACGCCACACAGACACACCCAACCCGGGAATCAAAGCTAACACCCTCTTACTGTGAGGCGGACGTGCCAACAACTACACCACCATATACCACTTTGGTAGTTTAACATTCTCTAAGAAATGATAAAACTGTCATTTTTGTTGTGGTGTGAAAAGAATAAGACACGCCAGGGTTTACTGCAAATTTTCAAATTAATTCCTCGTCATTCATTTTTTTCTTATTATTCAGACACAATGATTCAGTTTAATATTGCTGCCTGAAGTTTAAAAACTGGGACATCAGCCTCACAGACCGAGGAGAAAATACTACAGACGCCAACATCGGATCGTAAAAAATAACGTCCTTGGCTTATCGACTATATTTGTCATAGATTTCAGTTTTGCAGCTAAATTATATTTGCTAATAAAGTAAAAAGCTATTGTATATCGGATCTAACCCCAACCTGAGCTTAAAGCAAGACATTTGTTTATGTGTGTGTGAGAGAGAGACAGGGAGAGGGAGAGAGAGATGAATAAGACAGTCTACCTGTGAATGAGGTGGGATGCTCCGAATCCTTATACTGTGATGCTTCCACAAGGATGCTGTGTGTGTGTGTGTGTGTGTGTGTGTGTGTGTGTGTGTGTGTGTGTGTGTGTGTGTGTGCGCTTCCTCCCTCCTTCTCGTCATCTCTGCATATGTATCCATTCCATGTGTGTGTTTTCGATGACGTAACCCAAAGACTGACAAGGAGGAGGAGAGAAGGCACAGCCCAGCACAAAGCATGACATCATGGTCACTCTTTTTTGTCTCCATCACCATCTTTCCTTCCTTCTGTGTCTTTGTCTGTTTGTGTGTGTGTGTGTGTGTGTGTGTGTGTGTGTTTATCTGTCGTATTCGTTGTCCATGTGCTTAGCTCATTCTCTCTCCATCTTTATCTCTGCTGCCACACCCAAGTCAGTCATTAAATCTCTCTCTCTCTCTCTCGATCTCTCACACACACACACACACACACACACACACACAGGGACACAGAGAAAACAGTGGGTAAAGTGAAAACAGTCCATTATCTGTGCTGTTTTTTAATTTTAACTCTGTCCATGGGCTTTTTTTATATTGTAAAATTCACTGCCATGACCACATCTTAAAGGAGTGTTACTCAATAAAGGGGGCGGGGTTATTGTACCTTTTCAATAATTAAAAAAATGTCTAAGAATCTTAATCTCATTCTATATTAGAGCTAAATTGCTCTTTTCCTAATTTTCTTTCATTGATTCATTTATTTCTCCAAACCGACTTATTGGGTCATGGGCAGGGTGGAGCCTATCCCAGCCTAGTTTGCGGCGAAGGAGAGGTACACCCGGAACACTGTGGTGCCAATACACACACAACTCTTCAGACTCACACTCACAGCTGGAGGCAATTTAAAACAGCATGTGTTTCAATGCTAAAATACATGTCTTTGGACAATAGGAGGAAACCAGAGCACCCAGAGGAAACCCAAACGAGCACTGAGAGAACATGCAAACTGTTTGTCGAATCAGCCTCTCCAAATCTGGGACTTGAACCCAAGACCTTCCTGCTGTGTGACTGTCATGCTTCCATTCATCCTGATAATCAATCGCATAATGTGGCCACTAAACAGACACAGCTGAGAGTCAAACACTCGTCCCACCATTCATACAAAACAGAACCAGCACCAGAAACAACTCCATGGAAACATTTTTGTGGTCATTGAAGATGATTGAATGAACAGATGAGTCTATAGAAAGAAAGAAACAAACAAAGGAAGAAACTTGCTCTTGATTTCAGAGCGGATTCGTCTGCAAGCTCTGATGGACCCACCAGCTTTGCTTGCTGTTTTCTCAAGCCTGATGGTCTGTCCTGGTGTCACCTGATTTTCTTTTCTTTTTTTGTTTTGGATATACTGTATTAATCCCATAAAGGAAATTATTTCCTTTGTATTTAACCCATCCAAAGTGAACACACACACACACAAACTCGGAGCAGTGGGCTGCCACACACATTTGGGGGCGCCCAGCGAGCAGTTGGAGGTTAGGTGCCATCCTTGAGGGCACTTCAGCCATTTATGTGGAGGAACGAAAGGTGCAGCTCACTGACCTACAGCCACACATTTTTCTTGCTGTTTTGGGAATCGAACCAATGACCTTTCGTTTTCAAAAGCTGCCTCTCTAACTATCAGGCTATGGCTGACCCCACTTAATACCAGATTTGGAATCATTTCACTGTCCATCATCTGGGAAGAATGATTTGCCCCAGTACATTTGCTAGATGCAAAACAGAGCTTCAGACTGAAGGTAGTAATGAAAATGAAGTGAAACAGCACTTTACACTTGTGCTCACGGTGCACCTGGAGAAATATGAGATGTGAGGTAGGAATACTATATAACCTGAATAGGATAGAGCACCTTGCAAACACAACCTCTTCATTCGTTCACAACTAGGGAACATTTCACACAACCAGTTCACAGATTGGCAAGTTGGGTGGTAGGAGGAACCTGAAGAACCTGACGGAAACCCATACACTACAGCCTACTGTAACATCTATATATCTCTCTGTATTTGTAGTAGGAGGCCTCCGTCGGTCCTGAAGGACTATGCCTACACTCTGGCTGGTATCCCGGCTGGTGATACTCTTCAGTGCGCAGAGCCGGGGTAGGAAGTATGGAGGACAGGCTATTACCCGAGCAGAAAGTCCCCCATCTCGACGCCACCAGGAGGATCCAATGGAAGGGCAGAAGCCGATGCGACTGGGTTCCAGTGCTGCTGCAGGAGTTGCCAGAACGTTGCTGTGAAGGAACTGCCTCAGGGGACTCTGACTCCCGATTAGAAACACGCTGACGGCTTTGCAGCTCCTCTTGTCGAAAGTCAGCAATGGTTCTTTTATGTGCCACCATAGACAGTGAGAGACAAGGTCGGCCTTTGATAACCTAGTTAGTTGCGCTGGGGGAGACAGTGACAACCTTGTGGAGAATGGGGCTCGAACCCCCAACCTTAGGATCAGCGATCCAGCGCCCTATACCACTAGACCACCAATGCCCACCTATTTTGTGTGTATGTCGCCATCAATATCTTGGGGCTAAGGATAACTCTTGCTAGCTAACTTTTTTGTTGTTGTTTATGCTAGCACGTGTTCGCATGGTGGTGGGCCCATGCTCCACATCCCTGATTAGACCTCGTACCCTGAAACTCTCAATGTTTTGTTGTACTTGCTCATGGTGCATTACACGAGATACATATAAAGGATCAATAAGACTTTTTCAAAGCGCTTTATTAGTTGCTGAAGGCTACAAAAGAGTAAGAGACTATTTCTGGACTTTCCATGCATATGACAGTTGTTGGAAAATGAGATCTACTGATAATCATGACTCCTTTCAACTCAACCTACTCTCTGGTTACCGTTTGCATGCCTCCACTGAAGCACAATTTGGTGTCGAGTTCCTGAGAATTAAATCCCCTTTTAATTATATCTTCATATATTTTCATACAAGTGACTACCAAGCACTGTAGTCTTTGTGTTTCAGTAATGAATCTTGTCATAGTGAAACCTAATTTATTTGCTTATATCTTTATCCAACTAATATATATAAAGATAAACAATGGGTGAAACCAGAGGCTCCATCCCAGAACACTGTAGATAGACCAGCCACTCAGTGGTGAAATACATTGACTTGCATCTGTATGTGTTTCACTGCATCAACGGCTCGAAAACAAATCTTGGCTCATTTCCTGTCAAAAGTAATGGGAAAACTTTCAGAAACGTGACAAAACAAGAGAAAGTCATTATATTGCAAAACTTTCTTTCCCCCCCCCCCCCCATGTTATTTGTGGTAAGCGCCAACATGCAATGTGATCCTTCAATTTCGTCAACCAGTTCACATTATGCCCTCTTGTGGCGGGCATTGATAAGTACTTTGGCTCTGTCTAAACCAGGGGTGCTCAATCCTGCTCCTGGAGATCTACCTTCCAGAAGGCATTCGCTCCAACCCTAATCATGCCCAGCTAACCATCCAATCATCCAATCAAGGGACTTTGAAATGTCTTAAGACCTGATTGGATCTTACATGTCACATGAACCACATTAGGGTTGGAGATAAAGTCATCTGGAAGGTAGATCTCGAGGAGCAGGATTGAGCACCCCTGGTCTAAACAAATCAAGAGAATGCGGCACATTAAATAGTGATGTTTTTTTATTGTAAGTTATGATAAAACTATCAATTTTTATAAAGAAGTTAAGATATACAGTCCAGGGCACAAGAGGCACCTTTGGAGAACAACCATGGACAACTGGGACACCTTATGCTCATTTTTTAGCAAGAATGTGCAACTGATGATACCGAGGACAGATAACTGGACAAGGGGTCCGGATTTTATCACTGAAATAAAAGTAGTGTGTAAAGCTTAGAAAGTGGAATCGCCCCATGTGGTCACACTCCTCATTGTGACATCATCAGAGAGGGACAGAGGCACATACAATCTGGTGCCAGGAGAGCTAGCTACACTAAGTGGTCTATCCCATAATATGGTGCGATGTCGCAGGGTAATAGCACCCCTTTCTGTGTTAGTTATATAACACACTGGCACATCACTGTGACACATTGACAGCGAATGATGGCGTCTGGGCCCAGTAGAGCATCGCTACATGGTCTTCGTTCCATTGGTGGAATGGCCCATAGTGGTTGTGTGGCTCTCTATGATTTCATCACAGAGTGTGCACATCAGTCGTGAGGTGATTATGTCTCCAAGAGGTGTGATAGGGACACATTGGCACAATATTGTGGCAAGGGTACAGAGGGACACAGAGTCTGGCCCTCCATGGAACATTACAGCAGTCGCTGCCATTATATGGGACCTCCCACAAGTAATAACTGTCGACAGGTCTTATTACTGACTCTGTCTTGGATTATATCAAAAATCCCACCTTGGGAAGAAAGGTTGTACGATGTCGTGAAATATTATTCAGAAGGAAAAGTGTCAATCACAGGCAAGTTCTTCTCATTTTCTCTATCAAACACTTGAGCATCAGTTTCCATGATGAGCATCAAACTCTTTCGTGAGTGGAACCATGTAGACGTGACGACCCTGACTGGCTGAGAGCGCACTCATTATTACTTGTGTTGGTGAAACTGGCAACCCAATGACCTTGACCAACAGGCTCGGTGTCTCTCTCAGGGTCAGTCCTAGTGTCAGAGCTGCACTACTTGTGTTGTGCCCATGACTACCTGCATAAACATGTTTGTTGTGGACACTATGGTCTTCTACTCTTCTACTATCGGAGTGAAACTCTCACACAAAACTCGGAAATAGGAAGTGGGGGTCATTTATGGGAACATCTCGTTGTATTTGCTGAGTGTATGCAGAAGTCATGAATGTGTGCTACAGACTATTGTGTAGTAGTGAATAAACTGGAACTGATGGCTAATTTCCTTCTGAAGTTGACAGTAAAACTCCAGTATGGCGATACAAATGTGGTTGTGGGGGGAACCATGAACACCCCCCCCCCCCATCATCCTTGATTTGTTTCAATCCTTTTTTAATAGATCCAGAGGTCTGCACAAAAGAGTAGTTCGAACAAGGTATCCCATTTTCACTGCGTTCTTCACTGCCATGGATCCTGGAGGAAGCATCACACATCATTTCAATGGCTCAAGGTTTTTCAAGTAAAGGATTTTTCACCTTCTTTAAAATTTCTACTTGAAGAAATTCTTTGGGTGGCATAGTGATGTAGTCGTTAGCACAGCTGCCTCATTGAAAGAAGGTCCTGGATTTAAGTTCCGGGCTTGTCAGGGCCGTTTCTGTCAGGTATTTGAAAGGTTTCCCAGTGCTAACATGGGTTTCTTCTGAGTACTCTGGTTTCCTCCCACAGTCCAAAGACATGCGAGTTAAGCCATTTCCAATTGATGAGCTAGGCTCCAGCCCCCCTGTGACCCTATTAGGATTAAGCGGTTCAGTTGATGAATGAATGAAAATCAATGAATGCTCTGTTGCAAGTTTTATATAGAACCTGACAACAGAATTCCTAGTTATACACACACACATTTTATATATATATATATATGTATGTGTGTGTGTGTCTATATATAGACACACACACACACACACACACACCCACACACATATATCAGTTTGTGCCATCTCTTCATTTAATCTTGTAATGGTTTCCATGCTGGTATCTTGCAATGTTTTGTATGTGTGATTCATGGTTCCCTCTCTCACCATAAACACAGTTCTCAAGCTACAATCTGTTTACACCAAAGCAAATCTTACATTTACCTCCAGAATACTTGTTTTGGGTTAGCAACCTAAGATCTACTCTATAAATACAGGCACAGATCTTCAAATCTATCTCACACCAGCAGTAAACTATGGAGGACTCCAATTTTCTGTGTTGCCTGTGTGCTGGAGCATTGCAGGACCCCGTCACCATCCCTTGTGGGGATACCTTTTGCCAAGAATGCATCAAGGTCTACTGGGACCAACGGGACCACATTGGAGTCTATAACTGCCCAGAGTGTAGGGCTACCTTCACTCCCCGTCCGGTCTTACATCGCAATTTGCCCCATGTTGGTTCTCATGAGCATCAGTCAGCCTTAACAGCATTAACACCCTTTCCAGACCTCAAGAGGGATTCGCTGTGTGATTTCTGCACAGGCCGTAGGAACCGAGCAATCAAGTCGTGCCTGGTGTGTCTGGCGTACTACTGCGAGACACACATCAAGCCTCATTATGAGTCAGCCACGTTCAAGCGACACAAGCTGGTGGATGAGATGGGGCACTTGGATCGTAAGATCTGCCCACAACATGAGAAGGGCCTCGAGCTGTTCTGCAAATCGGATCAGATGTGCATCTGCGTTCTCTGTACAGTGAGAGAGCACCGCGGCCACAACACAATTAGTGCCGAAGATGAGCGTGCCGACAAGCAAGTAAGACGAGTTTATCAAAACCAACATGCATCGAAACAGAAATACACAGCACTGACTTTTAAATATCATTCGGCCAAAATTTTCATTTCATTTCATTTGCTGAATTGTGTCATCCTACTAGGGTTGCAAAGAGGCTGGAATTAACCTTATCTGACTCTGGGGAAAGGCAGGGTACACCCTGAACAGTTCAACAGTCCGTCATAAGGGATCACACACAAGCATACAGACTCACACCTGGGGGCAACTTGGAACAGCCAATTAGTGTAATGCATGTCTTTAGAGTGTGGGAAGAAAACAGATTATCCATAAGAAACCCAAGAACGAGAAGAACATTCAAATTCCATACAGAAGTGCCCTTGCCAAGATTGAGACTCAAATCCAGGATCTTCTCTCTGTGTGAAGATGTGCTAACCACTATGCCACTGTGCGACCCTGACATGATGGCATTAAATAAAAATATGTTATTGCTAAGTAGCTAACAGGGATGCTCAGCTTTGAATAATGTAAACAATGCACAGGTTCTACAGTGTACAGATTATCAGTTCAGTTCATTTTCTGGAATTGCTTAATCCTAATGAGGGTTGCGGGGAGGCTGGCGCCCATCCCAGCCAACTCCGGGCGAGGGCAGAGTACACCCTGGACAGCACGCCAGGCCATCGCAGGGTGGGAACACGCTGACGGCTTTGCAGCTCCTCTTTACGAAAGTCAGCAATGGTTCTTTTACATGAACCTCACACCATAGACAGTGAGAGACATGGCCGGCCTTTGATAGCCCAGTCAGTGCATTGGGCGGACAGTGACAACCTTGTGGAGAGTGGGACTCGAACCCCCAACCTTCGGATCAGCGATCCAGCACTCTGTACCACTAGGTCACCATTGCCCGGAGTGCAGATAATGCTTGCTTTAAATAGGACTTGTGTTGTGCTGAAGCAGGTTGAATCCTTGTTGCAGTAGTGTGGCACTGTACAGATTCGTTTTGTCCATATCATGTAATTCGTCAGTGAGTGAGGAGACAAAAAGAAACGGCATAATACATCTTTAGTTCAAGTCCTCCCAAGGTTTACATGAGGTTCCTTTGGGGTTCTTCCACACAGTAAACAGAATCTCATGGCCTGGCATCTCGTCCAAGGAGTATTTTCAGTTCCATACAGGGTTACTATTATAATTCACCATTCACCCTTATCAGGATAAAGATCTTAATGAGGCGTAATTAAATCTTTATATTTTAGCAGAGCAAAGTACATTCTAACAGATGCAAATGTTCTTCAGAAACTACTGGTGGTGACCCAATCCGAAGTCCAGCATATTATCCAAGAGCGCCTGAAGGAACTCCAGGACCTCCGACATAATGTGGAGGTTCTCAAGGTGAATTCAGGGCCTACATTCAAGTTCCTCTATCTATTGCTGCCTTCTGTTGGTAGACATGCATTGCTTAGAGGCCAAAAGTTGTTGGGTTGTCAAATTCCATTACTATCACCATCATCATCAGGTTAGCGGTAAACAACATTGCCTTCAGGTTAAGTGAAGTTCGTAAAGTAATTAACGGGTTCCAATGTTAAATTGATTTGTGTGTACAGTTGGGGAAACATGGTTTTGGATTCTATTTTACATGCTTGAAGTTCTTTAAATAATGAACCCAGTTTCTTTTATAAACCAGTTTAAGCTTGTAACTTCATAATAAACAAATGAGTGTCCTGTGTCCAGAAACAACCAGTAGCGAATTGGTAGTAACTCAATGTTCCTGCTGTCTCTTGACTGTAGGGTAATGCTCTCCGTGCCCAAACGGCCAGCGATAAGATCTTCAGTGAGATGCTACAGTCTGTGGAGCGCTGGCATGCAGAGGTTTGCCAGCTCATTCAAGCGAACCTACAGGCTGCCATGGCACAGGCGAGTCATCCGACAGTGGTTCTTCCCAGTTAGTTTCTCATATTTGTTCTTCCATGGTCTCTACTCACTGTAATTATTCTTCCAGTCTTGACTAATATTGAAAGAAACCCTGTAAAACCTGGTTAAAACATTAAAAGCGACCAGTACATGGTGCAGATTGACAGCCTT
The DNA here is from genome assembly GCA_024760905.1 of Plotosus lineatus. Classification (NCBI taxonomy): domain Eukaryota; kingdom Metazoa; phylum Chordata; class Actinopteri; order Siluriformes; family Plotosidae; genus Plotosus; species Plotosus lineatus. Next base: position 44,637,283 of record CM045740.1, read on the forward strand.
TTTAATCTAATCAACTGATTCTACAGGAGGCAGTGGTGTAAACGTTAGCACGCTTGCCTCACAGATTGGTCTGAGATCAAGTCCCAGAGATGGTCTGTCTGTGCTTGCGTGGGTTTCTTCTGGATACACCATTTTTCTTCCATAGTCAAAAGATATGCACACTTGTCCAAATTGTCCTTAGGTGTGAGTGTGAGTAAGGATCTGTGTTGGCTTTGTGATGGACTGGCAAGCTGTTCAGCTATGACCCAAGTAGGATAAAGCAGATCGGTGAATGAATGACCTGATTATACTCTTTTCGTCTTACTAAAATAGTCCAAAATGCATGAATCTAAAGTATATGTGTAAAGTCTGAATATACCGACAGGCTGATAGCTATGTGGAGCGGCTAGAGCAGGAGATCATGGAGCTCCAGCGGCGAGATGCAGAGTTACGACATATACTTGAGACTGAGGACAACATCCATTTTCTACAGGTATCCAGTGCTACCACTTTCCTGAACTCAATCTCTATTTACATTGGGAAGCTAATGCACAGACCCTGGAATGCATTGTTGGAAACATAAGCACCACTCTGTAGTGTGAAACCCGGGTACTGTTACTAAAAACAGCTTTATGTACATCACAGCTACCCAGATTTACAGGCCTAGCCTTAGTTTTGTTGCACATGAGAGCAACTGCTAACAACAAATTTCATTTGTATAGATATTTGACAGGAACTTCCTTGTAGGAAACTTATTTTTGCTAAAATCTGCTAAATTCTGCTTTTGCAGAATTTTCCGGTGCTGTGTGTTGCCCCAGAGCCAATGGTGCCAAAGGTCCTGATAAATCAAGAGTTCTCCTTCACTGATGTCACCAAAACAGTGACTGACATGAAGGAACACCTGGATGACATCTGCAAAAAAGAGCTGGACAACTTGTCCAAAAAAGGTGGCTGATGATCTATCAAACAACGATGCTAACAATGCTAACGCTGGTTTATGGTCGCGTCTTTCTAAACTCCCAAACACTCTGCTGTCTTCTTACTTGCAAATGTTGCTTTCCCTGGTATTCAGGTTTGAATTTCTTGGTGGGTTACATCAAAATATGGATAACTAAAGGAGCGCTGGGCAGCACAGTAGCGTGGTGGTTCGCATGTCCTGTTACAGCAAGATGGCCCTCGGTTCGATTCCTGAGGGCAGTGGTTTCTCTGTAGTTTACTTCTTCTCCCTGTGTTTGTTTGGGTTACCTTCAGGTTTCCTCCCACAGGAAAAAGACATGTACATTCTTAATCAGTTCAGTGATGTTTGTGTTATTCTGCTAACAGATTTAAAAAAAATCCTTTAATGACTGCTTGTTTAGAAGACTTTAATAAAATCCGACATCCAAATCTGCTCCAACATTTTACTGGTGCTTGCCAGGCCCACACTATATCCCTCACCAGGCTTTGGGTCATCCAGATGACAAACAAACAAAACAGATACTGGGGGATACATCCACACACCCCACCCCACCCCAAGCAGCAGCTGTAATCAGGGGGTTCTTTTGGACTGATTGGGAAACCCTGGTTTATCTTGCCTATCATTTCTAGAATTCTTGTCTCTGACCAAGAATAACCTTTTTGTCCCCTCACCCGTAGTGAGTGACATCCCGGTTTATGTGTTAATCCCAAGGACTGGTGGTCGGTTTAAAGGTAAGATGACACAATATCCATTATCGTTGCATTTTCTTTTTTTAGGTTGAAATCATTTATTGGAAGAATTTGTTTAATTGATGACCTTTATTCAATATTCTAGATGCCACACCAACAAAAGCAGATCTTCCGGATCCCAAAACTCGAGCAGATTTCCTCAGATGTAAGTTGTGATGACGTGATTAGAATTGAGACCGTACGTGGCAGGTATAGGTGTTGAATTGGGTGGGTGATGTTTGTCAGGAAAAAAAGACTAAGAATCTGTTTGTGATTTGAAACTGAAGTAAAGCCTTCCTTGCTGAGATAGTTCATGGTGGATTTCAGTGATGCCCCAATAAGACCGTGTAACACACTTTAAGATGACCCGGTCTTCAAAGTTGTATAAATAAAAACCCATTGATCGCTGGAATGTTTCTTTTTTTTATCTAACAGATACAGTGAGACTTACATTTGACCCCAATACAGCCTATAAGGAGTTGGTCCTGTCTGACGGGAACCGCAGGGTCACTCGGAAACGAATGGTCCAGTTTTACCCAGATCATCCAGACCGCTTTGATAGCTTCTGCCAGGTATTTCTCATGGCTGTTGGCAATAATTATATTTCCTCTTTAATTTTTTCTTCTCTATTTATTCAATTTTTATTGGTGGTAATCTCATGTAAACTGTGAGAGATTCAGTCATCTAATGTTTGCTGCTTTGTGACTCTGGACTGGGTCTTTGTGCAGATCTTGTGTGCTGAGCCTTTGAGTGGCTTCCGCTATTACTGGGAGGTGGAATGGAGCGGGGAGTTTTCCATAGGTGTGACCTATAAAAGCATAAACCGCAAAGGCAAGAACTCACATAGTCTCCTTGGCTACAATGACCGATCCTGGAGCCTCCTGTGTACCAACACCGGATACTCTGCCTGGCACAACAAGACGGATAAAGATATTCTAAACACGCCCAGGGCCTCACGGATCGGTGTGTACCTCGATTATGTGGGGAACTCCGTGGCCTTCTATGCCGTCTCAGAAAACATGAAACTCATCTACAAGTTCAAGACAAAGTTCTCCGAGCCAATCTACGCCGGATTTGGTGTTGGAGCCTCTGTATGGTTATGTTCCCCAGAAAAGACCACACAGTTGTACTCATAATGGCATCGGATTGAAACATCAGGGGCAAATTCTAGGACGTCAATGAGGTTTTAAAATACTAAAGAGTATTTGAATACCCAGTAAAGTTCTCCTTGAAATCTTTGCAGAAACAGCCTCCCTTTGACAGGGTCTTCCAAACCACAAGAACCCCGTAACAAGTCATTTCCTTGTCCGGTTATCTTTTTATATTTGCATGTTAATGAACCAACATGCTCACGAGTCAGCAAGGGTGAAGAAAATACAGAAAAATTGTAATCGAGTGAAAGTGCAGTTCATGTGTGAAAATCAAGCTTTTATATGACTGATACCGTTGTTTGCTAATGAAGTGAAATATCCTGTAAATATTGAAATCTACCAATTAGCTAGAAATTGACTCGTGTGACTCACATCCAACAACTAAAATCGATGTTCGTCTGCTAATGCTAACACGCTTCAGAAAACAGCAACGGCTACGGGAGAGCGGGGAAAGATGATCCCCTTTTCACATTTTGGACACAGGAATGAAAATTATCTTCTTAAATTATAAACATCTTTTCCCCCCCCAAGAACACCTTCAAACATCTGTTTGTCACTCAGCAAAAAGTAAAGGACGGTGCATTGTGATAACTACCTGAAATTCGCGTGTTTATAAAGTAGCACCAACTGATCGACTGACCCCGCAAGTCGGGTAAGTTGATCACCTGGATGGAGTAAGATGATCAGCCAAACAGATTACACATTCAAGAACAAAGAAACTTCATTCAAACATCCAACAATTCTATTCAAGCAAATTAACACCTTCAAATCTTTACAACAAAACTCGCCCTCGGTTCTCAGTTTTTAAAAACGAAAACTATCATTTCATAAAATCTTCACTCAACATTTGCGAATCAAATTTTTTGTTTGTTTTACACAGAATCGTTTAGCATAATAATATATTCAAACAGAAAATAACTACTAGTAGTTTCAAACATTTAAGACCCATTTACTTAAATCAACATTGACCACAAGCTGGTTTGATTTGTGCAGATCTCCTTTGAGGTACTGAGGTGTGGGTCATTTTAGTATTTAGTTATTATTATTATTATTATCATCCTACAGTGGTATGAAAAAGTATCTGAACCTTTTGGAATTGCTCACATTTCTGCATAAAATCACCATCAAATGTGATCTGATCTTTGTCAAAATCAAACAGATGTTTTGTAGACAACTTCTCTGACTGTCGATTAATGAACATCCAGACTTGTAGAGATGGTTTTGTATCCTTTCCCAGCTTTATACAAATCAACAATTCTTGATTGCAGGTCTTCAGACAGCTCTTTTGAGCGAGCCATGGTGCACATCAGACAATGCTTCTCATCAAGACAATTTTTACCAGGTGTGTGTTTTATAGTGGGCGGGGCAGCTTTGAGCCACTCATCAGTGATTGGGCACACACCTGACTTCAATTGTTTGGTAAAAATTGGTTTCAATTGCTCTTTAAGTCTCCTTAGGCCAGGGGTGTCAAACTCGTGCCAGAAAGGGCCATGTGGCTGCAGGTTTTTGTTTCAACCAAGCAGCAGGCACACCTGACTTTGCTCATTTAATCAACTGAGTTGAGTGTTCAGGCAGTTGATTGGTCAGTCTCTGTACAGAGCACACAGATTGACCAATCAGCGGCCTGAACACTCAGATGAGTTGATTAAATGAGCAAAGTCAGGTGTGCTACTGCTTGGTTGAAACAAAAACCTGCAGCCACATGGCCCTTTCTGGCACGAGTTTGACACCCCTGCCTTAGGCAGAGGGTTCAGTTACTTATTCCTCCCCCCTTCTGTCATTGTTTGCATGCTATCCTCATTAAAATATGAAAACCTATAAATGTTCAGGTGGTTTTAGTTAAAGCAAACACAGTTTTTTCATCTGTGTGATTTTGACAAAGATCAGATCACATTTGATGGTGATTTCATGCAGAAATGTGAGAAATTGAAAAAGGTTCAGATACTTTTTCATACCACTGTATTTTTTCTTAGCTTTCCTTTGGAGCTGGGTTTTTTTTTACTGATCAAATACAAGTTTATAAACCGCTAGCAGCAGCGCAGAGCATGACGAAGGTATTTGTTAGTTGTTGACTGCAATATTAAAAGTTGATATGTTGAAGAAACCTCGATACTCTGTTAATTACAATATTAAAAGAATAAACTTTTATATTCAGTATGTTGATTTCTAATACAGTCGGCCCCCTACTTACGAAGACCTCTGGGTACGAAATCCCCGGGTTACGAAGATCGTTTTCCTAAGTTTCCATCCCCGGGATATGAAAACAACCCCCTCTTACAAAAAGAAATTCAAAATTCAAACGCACCAATCAAAATTTCACACGACGTGCAAGTTGCTCTCTCACTGGCTGTCTCTCAACATCCCGCCCCCCTCACCTCCCAGATAGAGACAGAAGGAAGCTTCACTCTTTAGTTTTTAGTTTAGTTTTTTAAGTTGTTTTAATTCAGTAAATGTTCAATAAATGTGGGCGCATTTGAGCTCATCTGGAATTCCGATCCCTCAAGGAATCAAATTAAAGTGGAGTTTGTCAAGCAGGGAATGCGCTTTGAATTCATGTCTTGTGGGCGTGGCCTGCAGCGAGAGAGACAGAGACAGGTGTGTGTGTGTGTGTGTGTGTGTGTTAATAAAAAATGTTTAATAATGGTTTAATTAATAAATATGTTAATAAAATTGTTTAAATGGTTTAATAAATAATCTTTTTACTTTTAACACATAAAAGTACAACAATTTTGTATCAAATATCATTTTTAAAGGGTTTATGGGGTTTATCCAGTCCAAAGACTGGAGCCTTGGAACGAATTAGGCGTTTAACATGTAAGGTGCGACCCCTACTTACGAAATCCCTGCGTTTTGTAGGTGGGGGCCCAATGTATAAGATTTTTATTTAATTCTACTGTGTTTACAACTTCACATACATAATATAGCATGATGCATGAAAAACATTTCCCTGCGAATCCCAGGTGGCCTGCACAGGCAAAAAAAAATTCCTCCCTCCCGGGTGAATCTTTTTTATCATGTTATTGCCAACAAAGAATTTTTTAAGCCTGGGATAACATTAATTCAAGTTATTATTATTATACACGCCCTCCGTAGAAGAGGAAGACCCTGGGGGTTCGAGTGAGGGTCCGCCCATCACTGGAGTGGAGGTCACTGAGGTTGTCAAAAAGCTCCTCGGTGGTCGAGCTCCGGGGTTGGACGAGATCCGCCCGGAATATCTCAGGGCTCTGGATGTTGTAGGACTGTCTTGGTTGACACGTCTCTGCAACATCGCGTGGTCATCGGGGGCTGTACCTCTGGATTGGCAAACTGGGGTGGTGGTCCCAATTTTTAAGAAGGGGAACCGGAGGGTGTGTTCCAATTATCGGGGAATTACACTCCTCAGCCTACCTGGGAAAGTCTATGCAGGGGTACTAGAGAGGAGGATCCGACCGATAGTCGAACCTCAGATTCAGGAGGAACAATGTGGTTTTCGTCCTGGCCGCAGCACTCTTGACCAACTCTATACGCTCCACAGGATTCTGGAGGGGGCATGGGAGTTTGCCCAATCTGTCCACATGTGCTTTGTGGATTTGGAGAAGGCTTTCGACCGTGTCCCTCGAAAGATCTTGTGGGGCGTGCTCCGAGAATACGGCGTTCCGGATCCGTTGCTACGAGCTATTCGGTCGCTGTATCACCGGAGCCAGAGTTTGGTCCGTATTGGTAACAGCAGGTCGGATTCGTTTCCAGTGGGAGGTGGAGTCCACCAAGGCTGTCCTTTGTCACCGATTCTGTTCATAATTTTTATGGACAGAATTTCTAGGCGCAGTCGAGGCGATGAGGGGTTCTGGTTTGGTGGCCATCGGATATCGTCTCTGCTTTTTGCGGATGATGTTGTCCTTTTGGCTTCCTCAAGTCGGGCCCTCCAGCTCTCATTGGAGCGATTCGCGGCTGAGTGCGAAGCAGCCGGGATGAAGATCAGTACCTCCAAGTCCGAGGCCATGGTTCTCAGTCGGACAAGGGTGGAATGCACCCTCCGGGTCGGGAATGAGGTCCTGCCCCAAGTGGAGGAGTTTAAGTATCTTGGGGTCTTGTTTACGAGTGAGGGAAGGATGGAGCGAGAGATTGACAGACGGATCGCTGCAGCCTCTGCTGTTAAGCGGTGCCTGTACCGGTCCGTCGTGGTGAAGAAGGAGCTGAGCCGCAAGGCAAAGCTCTCAATTTACCAGTCGATCTACGTTCCAACCCTCACCTATGGTCACGAGCTTTGGGTAATGACCGAAAGAACAAGATCACGGATACAAGCGGCTGAAATGAGCTTCCTTCGCCGGGTGGCGGGCTTCTCCCTTAGAGATAGGGTGAGAAGCTCCGCCATCCGGGGAGAGCTCGGAGTAGATCCGCTGCTCCTCCGCATTGAGAGGGGCCGGTTGAGGTGGCTCGGGCATCTGGTCAGAATGCCCCCCGGACGCCTCCCTGGTGTGGTGTTTCGGGCATGTCCAACCGGGAAGAGACCCCGGGGTCGACCTAGAACACGCTGGAGGGACTATGTATCTCGGCTTGTCTGGGACCGCCTCGGTGTCCCCCCGGGAGAGTTGGAGGAAGTAGCTCGGGAGAGGGATGTCTAGACCTCTTTGCTAAGGTTGCTGCCCCCGCGACCCGACCCCGGACTAAGCGGAAGAAGATGATGATGATGATGATCATCCTATATTTTCTTAGCTTTCCTTTGGAGCTGGTCTTTTTACTACCTGATAAACATAGGTACATTTTTATTATTATATGAATAATTATACATTATTATGTTCTTAGGTTATGATAAAACATCATTTTCATACAAATGATGGTGTATACATGATTGCATAAAGGCATGGAGTAAGTTGATCCCCCTGATCAACATGCCCCCAACTGCTTGTGTTCATCTTGAACTAGATTTGTTTACGTCTTAGTGCCTCAATATTACAAACAAATAAATATCACAAACTCACCTCTAATATTCCAGAAGGTGTGTGAAATAATCTGCAATGCCAGAAATTTACCCAGACATTTGAAAATCAATGTTTTGGTGCTTTTAATATGCAGCATGGCTCTTCTGCAAGACAGGAAGTGTTAACACTCAACAGTAGATGGCAGCACAAGTCTATAGGTTTATTTTCCTAGATAGGAACAGGGCGTGAACATCTCACCCCACTGATCATCTTAGCCCTTTCTCCCCTACTTACCCACATGCAAGTTCCCAGTGTGGCTTGGGGAAATCCGATGGCTATGGTTCGGCATGAGAAGCACACTTGTAGTAATCACCTGCAACCACTTGGGGCAAACATTTTCACACCACAGAGCTTTCGCACAGAAAGCAAGCCATCAGTTACAAATGCTCACATTAACCAATCATACTTTTTAAAAATGACCCAAACTTTTGAACTTCAGGGAGGGGGTAATGCAGTTAACATTTTATTAATCCTTTAATGCCAGCAGGACTATATGGTCCTCTTTCAAAAAAAATGCGAACTACTATATGCATTGTACTCAGTGCTGCTCAAGTGTTCTATACTTGTGGCGTCGCCTGATGCAACACAACTTGGTCCCACGTGCCTCAGTCAGCTGTGAGACGACCCTGAGTGCACAGGATTGTGTTGTTCACTAATTTGTGAGTGTTATTATTTGTTGTCATCATTATTATTATTATTAGTGTTACTATAATTTTGTTGAAAGAAATGTGCTCAGGTGTTTCCTTGGGCCTTATTGAGTTGGAAAAACTCATGGCAACTTTTTTTAACTGCAAAAAAAATATTTTGGGCATTAAAGGGTTAAGGTAACACCACGAGTGACTAATCCCCAAGATCAACTTCACACTCAAGTGGAAAACCCATGAACTGTCATGTTCAGTCCATGGTATACCATTGTAAACAAAGTCACAGCGGATAACAATAAACAGTCAATAGCACAATACAATAATAACGAGCGACGGTTATCAAGTCGTCTCCACCACCTTTAATTCTGTCTGTGTGTGAAATGTCAAAATACTCGTGTGATATGTTCTGAATCAAATAAACTTTTATTGGAACCTTTGCTTCACTGTTAATTTGCAAATAACGAGAATGCTAAGTATGCAAATCAACTTCAACCGATCAACATGTTCATTACTCAATTCGGAAACACAGCTGAAGCAATGCTCGGGTTTAATCCAAGTTCTCGTGAAGTGTGACGCTGATTAATCTTCGCAAGATCATTACCGTAACAAAAATGACGACATGACAACAATACCAGGAAGTGGGTTGCTTTTATTTTATTTTTATTTAAAACCATTCAAACAATTATAATTTTCATCCATCACCCATTTTAGCATTCACGGCCTGGGGGTGGGGTGGGGTTTAGTGATTCAAAATGAAAATCAAAACAAATTACAGCTAAAAGATCACAGGGTGGAGTTCTGAAGCCGTATGTTGCAACTCCGCGAATATGAAAACGTGGGAATATTTTTATTTCCCAGTGGCCGTCCAATCATGTTTTCGTGCTTGCCAATATAATCACAAACTCATGGTGCGTTATACGCATCATTTATTCCATTCATCATATCAGTACAAATCAACTTCCAGGTTTCCGTCTGCTTTCACACGTACATTCGTTTGATCCTTTTCCAGATATTCCAACCACCGCTCGTACTCGTCTTTCAACACTTTTCACCTTTTGCTGAAAGCCATATTATATATATATCATAATCATTTCTGTCAGAAGCACCCGCAAAGGGTAGTGTTATTAAAGGGAACATTAGAGTTCAGCTGAAATACATTAATTTAGTGTTGTTCTGGTGTTTTTGACCCGGTGTGCCAGCGCTGAAATGAAACCTGCAGGGGTTTTTTTTTGTTTGTTTTTTTTTTAATGCTATTTCTGTCTGAATGACTTTTTGAGATGACTTCAGGTTCATCACTGATGCAAATACATCAACATTTTTTCCCGCATTATCAACATCTTTTCACATCGTTTCATTTTGTACGACTTTCAGCAAAAGGTCTAATTCGGCATTGACAACTGTAACCCATTTCACAAGTGAATTGTTTCTTCGAGGCGGAGCTATTTGTGTGGATGGGGCTGAAGGATTGTTAATAATGATACTTCAAAGCCTTTGTACATAGTCTACATTTTTTAAAAGCTTCTAGGATTTAGACAACAATCACACTTTAGCCGAGTTGACCGCTGAGCTACAAATTTACACTAAAGTTACAACTTTGTGAGACGGAGGTTTGTGGTGATTAATTAAAGTATGGACCCCAGGTCTGCACCCCATGGACTTTTTCTACGTCTACAGAAAAAATATCTCATCACAAACTCTGCATTTTTTACTCTTATTTTTTTAACCCTAAAAAATTCAACTACATCAAAAAAAAAAAATCGTTATAACGTTAACGCCGTCACCGTCAAAAACTGTGACAGAAACTCCATAAATATAATCACATATAAACTCTATGGCTTAGAATATTACTCTACGGCATCGATACACATACACCGATAAAACTGAAGCATAAACACTATTTTTATTTCCTTTTCATCGTGGAGTGTGATCATCGCAAAAACTAGCAAACTCGCTTTAGCTAGCAGCTACGAGCTAAAATTAACAACTCACTCAGCGTTAAGAACCAAACCGTTACCTCCAGACCTGCAAACTGCAAGTTCTAACATTTCTCATGTCCATGATGACTGGCTACTTTTTTTGTTTTTTAAAACTTTCGCAGCTGTCATTCACACGCCACCAAAAGTTTCGCGAAAGACTCGACCATGCTGAATGTTCCAATAACTCACTGTGTCGCGTATTTTGTACTGCCGCTGTGAGGCTAATGACGCTGAGATGGACTTGGACTCAGGTAGGCGGGGAGGCGGGTTTTGATAAGATATAAAAATCTGAATTTAGCTGGATGTTCAACTTTGTGAAAGAAACTTTCTTCTAATCAGTTTCAGAGCGACAAACTCAAATAGTTCCTCTTCAACGTTCTTGAAATTATTGGGACCGTTTTGTCGCCGATACCCCAAACGGTTTTGGAGGAACAAACTAAATCCAGCCAGTTTTTTGGCTTCATCAGCAACTTTGTATGTGAGGGGTTGTTCATAAAATTCAAAAAAATTTCAGTGTTTTCTCACAAACAAAATAATTTGCAATTGAAAACTTCTACCCGGTTTCACTGAAGAACGACGTTCATGAGAATTATTACAACATAATCATTAAGATAAATTGTTTATGATGTTGTGATTTCTGTTTTATTTATTAATCAGGCCAGATTTGCAGATTTACAAATTAATTTGGAATAATAACAACAGTAAGTAGTTTTACAATTAAAATTGCTAAAAATCCATTATGTTGGCTGCTGCATAAAAACCAGGAAATAAAACCGCAGTATCATGAACAGATGTTCAATTAAAAGTGCTGATTAAACTATTTGAAAAACAAAAATCCATCGAAACGGTTATATGTACAAATTTTCAGAGTGGGCGTAGCAGTCAGTACAGGAAAAGGTCCTGGATTCGGTGAGAACGTTTCTGTGCGGAGTTCACGTGTTCACGTGTCCCCCGTGCTTGAGTGGGTTTTCTCCGGGTATTCCGGTTTTCTCCCACAGTCCAAACACATGCATATTAGAAATACACGGCTGTTCTGATTCGCCCCCGAGGTGTGACAGGGAGTGTCAAACGTTGTGTGTGTTGCCCAGCGCTGGTCTGGCAAGCCATTAAGAGTCTACCCCGCCCTCGTTCAGACGAGGTTCAGCCTCCTGGCAAGCCTACGCGGTGTACGATGAACTTTCTTGCACATTTTAAAACTCTTTCTGGAATTTTCAAAAATTGAAAGAGATGTAGTTCCCCCTTAAAAAAAATAAATAAATAAAAATACACACTGACATTTATAAATATAATAACATCAATTATTTTATTCACATTAAATGAACGGGGGTTTGATTTAATGTTTAAATTTATTGCTTAAGTTTTATGCAACAGAACAAATATTTTAAAATAGTTTATTATGATTATTATTATTAATAATAATAATAATAATAATAATAAATTTGCCCTAGCGAGGAATCCAGGGTGTACCCTGCCCTCGCCCAGAGTTGGCCGAGATGGGTGCCATACTCCCTGCAACCCTAATTAGGATTAATAGATTCACAAAATGAATGAACGAATAATAATAATAACAACATCAACCTTTTTTGGTTTTAATTTTAAATATCCTAAATTTTTGCTCCGGGTTCATTTTTGTTCTCGCTCATTGCTGCTCCAGATGTTTTGGAGGCATGTGTGTTGACGAAGAGGATCCTCCAAGTGTCCTGTACTCATCACCAGCCTCAAGAACCTCACAGTTCAATACTAAACGCAGCTGACCACACCCAGCTCACTAACCACACCCAAAACATTCTGCCCATCCACTGTATTTTTGCAGTTGGACACATGAACACACCCCAGCTCTGAGAGATTGATCTGAACTGCGAGACGAGGAAAAGTAAAGATTTGAACGGGGGAACAAAGAAGCGAAGAAATGCCACTGCTATAAAGCATTCAGCGGAGTAACTGATACGCCTCCTTACGCCGTCCTGACCATGGTCTTGCTCCGCAAAACTCCACAAGGCATCGCAAAGTGTACAGCAGAGTGAGGAGAAACCCTGTACCACCCCCCCACCACACACACACACACACACACACACACACACACAAAAGCACGCACCACAAGCTGATGTGAGCCGGCCCGGTGGCGTGCATCTCGACAGCTACAGCACTCGTTGTCCATTGATGATGACATCATCAAACTCCTCCTGCATCAGAAAGAGAGAAGGGGTGGAGGGGTGGGGGTTCAGAATGTCTAACAGTCATACATTCTATTTATGATATTTTTAAATCACATTAAAACATTCATTCATATTGTATCCTCTTTCCCTGAAATAAGCCCCGCCCATCATCACAACAAAGATATTCAGATGTCATCTCTGAGCAAATTCAAAAAAATGACATCATCCATCATGTTCTAGACGCGCCCCCTAATTACTCATAACCTCATCCCTATCTTTCAGCTTCAAAGTTAGTCTCAGTCTACGACCCCTGACCTCCTCGCTTGCTTTCTCCTCTTCCTCGTCTTCATCATCCTCATCCTCATCTTCATCACTGTGCGCGGCAGTCGCGCCTGCTCTCCAGAGTATCTCCCGCAGCTGTGCGTCTGGCCTGTAGAGGGCACAGTAGAGCGGTGTGTGTCCGGGGTAAGAACGCTGATCCACATTTGCACCAAAACGAAGCAGCAGCTCCACCGCCCGGCGACTCTGACACTCCACGGCCCAGTGCAGCGGCGAGCGACCCGACCCCTGATCCTGCACACAGGGAGCACGACAATATTAGAGAGAAGAAAAAAACCTTCACCATACAAATGCACAGACGTGAAACACTGTTCGGGGTCTCTGCTTCCTCACCATCTGGTTCACGTCGGCTCCGGCCTCCAGCAGCGTCCTGATGATGTCACAGTTACCTTTCTGTACAGCCATGTGGAGAGCACTGATTCCTACAGAGAGGGAAAGACAGACACAGAGAGAGAGAGCGAGTGAGACAGACAGAGAGAAAAAACATTAAGGGAAACAGAATGAGAGCGAGCCACACAGAAAGAGGAAGGGGGGGGGGGAGAAGAAATAGATAGGAAGAGAGACAGAGAGGGAGAGAGAAGCAGGGAAGAGAGACAGGAAGAGAGACATAGAGAGGGGGGGGGGAGACAGAGAGGCAGAGAAAGGGGAAGAGAGAGGGAGAGAGACATGGAGAGGGAGACAGAAAAAAATAAGAAATAGAGGTGGGAGAAATGACAGAGATACACAGACAGAAGGATGCAGAGCGAGACAATTCATTGTAGACCAGCTGAAAGATTTCAGGTCTTTTATTGTTTTAATGCTGATGAGTTTGGCATACAGCTCATGAAAACCCAAAATCCCCATCTCAAAAAATTAGCATATTTCTTCTGACCAATAAAAAAAAAAAAATCAGATGATTAGGTTAATAGCTCGGTTAGACTACCTGAACATGATATGCTAATTTTTTGAGATAGGAATGTTGGGTTTTCATGAGCTGTATGCCAAAATCATCAGAATTAAAACAATAAAAGACCTGAAATATTTCAGTTGGTGTGCAATGAATCTAAAATATTTGAAAGTTTAATTTTTATCAGTACATTACAGAAAATAATGAACTTTATCACAATATGCTAATTTTTTGAGAAAGGACTAGTATACACACACACACACAGTGGAACCTCGACTTACAAAATGAATCCGTTCCGAGGGCGAGCTCGTAAGTCAAAATGTTTGTTAGATGAAACAAAAATTCCCCTTGAAAACAATAGAAAACCATTTAATCCGTTCCAACCCCCTCCCAAACTCATAACCTGACACATACACGTATATATTTCACCGAATAGATTAAAGATAAACATGTAAAAACAATAAATATTTCATAATAATAATAAATGTTCATTAACATTAATAATAATACAGCGAGTGCGTCTGAACTTGAGAAGAGCACTTAACATTAACTTACACCACTCATTTTTTTACTTTTTACTTAATTTATTAAATTTTGGGGTTTTTTGGATTTTTTTTTAACTGTTTTACTTGACTTCACTAATTTTGATTACTTGTGTTCTGCTGCTCGGCCACACTCCCATCGCCGTTGATCTCTTTCGACTTGATCCACAATAGGAGAAGCCTCTCCATCTCATCACTGAGACCTGATGGTTCCTCAGATAAAACCCGAACGCCGTGTGCTGGTTTAACACTCTTCAACATGAACTTCTGTTTGAGAATTATACAGATGCTCGAGGCGTTCTTCCCAAACTCCTCACACAGATCAGCCACACCGACTCCTTTTTCATGTTTAGCTCTGATTTCAAGCTTCGTTTCATGAGAAATCAATTTTCTCCGCTTGAATACATCAACCACCTTCTCACGACCCATCTGAGAAACACTGGGATACAGTAGGCCCTCAATATTCACGGGGGCTCGGTTCCGGCCCCTCCCGCGAATGAAGATAATCCGCGAGTTCTGTACCCAGAAGTAAAACCCCATGTATCATATTACATGTGCGAATGAGCAACCGGCAGTAAAATACTATATATGATATTACATGCGCTAAAATATGCTTCTGAAACACATTCTACAGACAGTCTTACTCATTAATACAGGATTAATGTCGGAAAATATAGTCCTGATTAAGAAAAACCTTTTAATTTTGTACTGTGATATTCATTAATAAAATATATAAACATTATACAGCATACTTTATAGCTATACATACATTATGTATGTTTTCATTTTGTATGTATAATATATTATCCAGTTAAGCTGTACGATGCCACTCTAAATAAATATAAATAATATTTCTTTATAAAAATATAAAGAAATAAAACTTTCTCCTGAAGAAACGACAGTTTCCTCTGAAGTGCCTGAAGATAATCAGCTGAACTGTTGTAAAGCTGCAGTATTAAAGTCTTTTTCAATTATTACTCCAGTACAATGCCTATGTTTATGATAAATGCTTAGAAGCCATGGAGCAGCTCAGCCACGCCCCCTCAGCCGGAGGACAGTTAGTTAGAGAACACAGTCGTCAAAATCAAAGTCCCCCCAAAATAACCTGAAATATAATAAATTGGATAAACAAAACAAAACGATAAACATGCTACACCACAGTACATAAAATAACTCGCACAAAAATTCTAAAAATTAACTTAGGTACTGTACTGGAATAATGATTGAAAAAGACTTTAATACTAGAGCGCTTTCAGATGTTGATTTCTCTTCAGGCACTTCAGAGGAAACTGTCGTTTCTTCAGGAGAAAGGTTTTATTTCTTCAGAAGAGACATCCAACGTCATTACCTTTTCTAGCGCTTAGCCAGAGAAGACGCACAGCGTTTGAGTGTCATCACAGAGCCTAACTGGTAATTAAAACACATAGGAAAAAAAGAGTCATTGAAGACTTGTGTGCGAATGAGGAAAAAGGGGCGTTACATCATCGCAACCAATCAGCAGGAAGGAGGACAGCCATTGGCTGAATTTGAGTGATGTGTCAGCTGCTCAGCAGTCCACAAACACTCAAACCATGATGCAAAACCACGAATAGTCAAGGGCCTACTGTATGCACAATAAAAAAAATAAGACTACAAAAGTCACTAAATCCAAACCACAGAAAGGAAAAAAAATTATGCGCGCGCATGTGACTCATGCCGCTACTAACATGCTTTTTAAACATACTGGTGGACCAGCTTTATAAGTGTGATTGTGCATCCTCTACACCAGGTGGCAGTGGCACTAAAAATGTAGTTTTTTTCTTCCTATAGGGAGCATAACAGAATATACTAGTAATTGAGAAGCACAGCACAGAGGAATACATGCGGAAGACCACAAGGCTAATCCACCAGGAAAAGCCATTTCCTCAGCAGAGCTCGTAAGTAAAAAAATTGCTCATTGGATGGTGCAGATTTTTTTGGTGGGATCAAAGCTCATATTATGGAAAATTCATTATTAGGGACACTCGTAAGTTGAGGTACCGCTGTGTGTATATGTATGTATGTATGTATATATATATATATATATATATATACACATACACATATACACACACACATACAGGGATCCCTCACTTTCCGAGGTTAATTGGGACCAAGATCCCCACACAACCATCAAAATCCGCAAAGTGGGATCATCCCACCAACTCACATATACGTACATGTGTATATAATATCAATAAATACATATTCAATGCTATAAATAACAATTAAACTCATAATAGCCTAACATCTGCTCGACGTGGTTGCAAGTACGGGTGATCATAACTCGCGTACATTGTAACTCGGATAGTGAGTGTATATATATTTATGTGTGTGCATATTCAGTGTGTTTACCTGTATAGTTGTAAATGTTAAGATGTTGAGACGTGGTATGTCTCGAGTGCATCAGTTCCCTCACACACTCAGGGTGCAGCTCACACACAGCCAGGTGCAGCGCAGTGTTTCCTCCTCTGTCCTGCAGCTCCACACTTGCCCCGGCTCTCAGCAGCGCACACACACACTCACTGCGGCCCACAATCACCGCCATGTGCAGTGCCGTCTATTGTGTGCACAGACACACACAGACACACACACACACACACACACACACAAAGATTAAGAAAATATATATTTTTGTTTCCTAGAATGAAGAGAGTATGTATGTGTGTGTGTGTGTATGTGTGTGTGTGTGTGTGTGTGTGTGTGTGTGTGTGTGTTACCTGTCCCAGGTCATTCTGTATGTCCAGGTATGGTGTCCAGTTGGGGTTGAGGGTCATGAGCTCCACCATGTGATGAAAAAATTCCCACCTCTCATGGATGAGTGTCAGGTGCAGTGCCCTGTGAGGTGAAATCAAGAGAAGGAGGTCAAAGGTCAGGTTAACCATGAAGCAGGGATTTCCCCAAACAGCTTTCCTATCAGAGACAGGCATGTTTGCTTTCCTTTTACTTCAGAGAGACGTTTGAAAGCATGTCTCTTTTTTGTTAACCTGTGATGAATCAAAGCTGGATGATTAAGTTCCTGCATGTTTTCCTCAAATTACGGAAAGAAAACATCACTACAGTGCAGGGGGTGTGCTGCTGTTTGATCTGATTGCACAAAATTCAAACTGTAAAAACATCAGCAAAAACTGATGGTGGTTGGCTGTAATGATGATAGTGGTGGTAGTGATGATAATGATGATGGTTGTGGCAGCGACGATGAAGATGGTGGTAGTGATGATGATATTGATGGTGGCAGTGATGATGATGGCACTGATGATGATGGTGATGGTGGTGAAGGCAACAGTGGCTGTAATAATGGTGGTGGTGATGGTGGTGGCAGTGATAATGATTATGGTAGTGATGATTAAGATGGTGGTGGCTGTGATAATGATGGTGGTGGTAGTGATGAAGGCGGTGGTGGCTGTGATAATGATCATGGTGGCTGTGATAATGGTAGTGATGATGGTGGTGATAATGATGGTTGTCATGATTACAATGTTTGCGATGATAATGATAATGGTGATGAAGATGATGGTGGCTGTGATAATGATTGTGGTGATGATGAAGATGGTGGAGGCCGCGATAATGTGGTGGCTGTGATAATGATGTGGTAGTGATGATGGTGGTGGTGATGATGAAGATGGTAGAGACTGATAATGTGGTGGCTGTGATAATGATGATGTGGTAGTGATGATGGTGGTGGATGTGATAATGATGGTGGCGGATGTGATAATGATGGTGGTGATGATGAAGATGGTAGAGGCTGTGATAATGTGGTGGCTGTGATAATGATGTGGTAGTGATGATGGTGGTGGATGTGATAATGATGGTGGTGGATGTGATAATGATGGTGGTGGATGTGATAATGATGGTGGTGGATGTGATAATGATGGTGGTGGATGTGATAATGATGGTGGTGATGATGATGAATATGGTAGAGGCTGTGATAATGATGTGGTAGTGATGGTGGTGGTGGTGATGATGAAGATGGTAGAGACTGTGATAATGTGGTGGCTGTGATAATGATGATGTGGTAGTGATGATGGTGGTGGATGTGATAATGATAGTGGCGGATGTGATAATGATGGTGGTGATGAAGATGGTAGAGGCTGTGATAATGTGGTGGCTGTGATAATGATGTGGTAGTGATGATGGTGGTGGATGTGATAATGATGGTGGTGATGATGATGAAGATGGTAGAGGCTGTGATAATGATGTGGTAGTGATGATGGTGGTGGATGTGATGGTGGTGGTGGATGTGATAATGAAGATGGTAGAGGCTGTGATAATGTGGTGGCTGTGATAATGATGTGGTAGTGGTGATGATGATGGTGGTGGATGTGATAATGATGGTGGTGATGATGATGATGGTAGAGGCTGTGATAATGTGGTGGCTGTGATAATGATGTGGTAGTGATGATGGTGGTGGTGATGATGAAGATGGTAGAGACTGTGATAATGTGGTGGCTGTGATACTGATGATGTGGTAGTGATGATGGTGGTGGATGTGATAATGATGGTGGCGGAGGTGATAATGATCGTGGTGATGATGCAGATGGTAGAGGCTGTGATAATGTGGTGGCTGTGATAATGATGTGGTAGTGATGATGGTGGTGGATGTGATAATGATGGTGGTGGATGTGATAATGATGGTGGTGGATGTGATAATGATGGTGGTGGATGTGATAATGATGGTGGTGGATGTGATAATGATGGTGGTGATGATGATGAATATGGTAGAGGCTGTGATAATGATGTGGTAGTGATGGTGGTGGTGGTGATGATGAAGATGGTAGAGACTGTGATAATGTGGTGGCTGTGATAATGATGATGTGGTAGTGATGATGGTGGTGGATGTGATAATGATAGTGGCGGATGTGATAATGATGGTGGTGATGAAGATGGTAGAGGCTGTGATAATGTGGTGGCTGTGATAATGATGTGGTAGTGATGATGGTGGTGGATGTGATAATGATGGTGGTGATGATGATGAAGATGGTAGAGGCTGTGATAATGATGTGGTAGTGATGATGGTGGTGGATGTGATGGTGGTGGTGGATGTGATAATGAAGATGGTAGAGGCTGTGATAATGTGGTGGCTGTGATAATGATGTGGTAGTGGTGATGATGATGGTGGTGGATGTGATAATGATGGTGGTGATGATGATGATGGTAGAGGCTGTGATAATGTGGTGGCTGTGATAATGATGTGGTGGTGATGATGATGGTGGCAGATGTGATAATGATGGTGGTGATGATGAAGATGGTAGAGGCTGTGATGTGGTGGCTGTGATAATGATGTGGTAGTGATAATGATGGTGGTGGATGTGATAATGATGGTGGTGATGATGAAGATGGTAGAGGCTGTGATGTGGTGGCTGTGATAATGATGTGGTAGTGATAATGATGGTGGTGGATGTGATAATGATGGTGGTGATGATGATGAATATGGTAGAGGCTGTGATAATGATGTGGTAGTGATGATGGTGGTGATGATGATGAAGATGGTGGAGACTGTGATAATGTGGTGGCTGTGATAATGATGATGTGGTAGTGATGATGGTGGTGGAAGTGATAATGATGGTGGCGGATGTGATAATGATAGTGGTGATGATTAAGATGGTAGAGGTTGTGATAATGTGGTGGCTGTGATAATGATGTGGTAGTGATGATGATGGTGGATGTGATAATGATGGTGGTGGATGTGATAATGATGGTGGTGGATGTGATAATGATGGTGGTGATGATGATGAAGATGGTAGAGGCTGTGATAATGATGTGGTAGTGATGATGGTGGTGGTGGATGTGATAATGAAGATGGTAGAGGCTGTGATAATGTGGTGGCTGTGATAATGATGTGGTAGTGGTGATGATGATGGTGGTGGATGTGATAATGATGTGGTAGTGATGATGGTGGTGGTGGATGTGATAATGAAGATGGTAGAGGCTGTGATAATGTGGTGGCTGTGATAATGATGTGGTAGTGGTGATGATGATGATGGTGGTGGATGTGATAATGATGGTGGTGATGATGAAGATGGTAGAGGCTGTGATAATGATGTGGTAGTGATGATGATGGTGGTGGATGTGATAATGATGGTGGTGATAATGATGGTGATCATGATGATGCCGGTGATGATGGTAATGATAATGATGGTTGTGATGATAATGATGATAATGGTCGTAGTGGTGATGATGATGATGATGATGATGGCCACGATCATGTTGGTGGTGACAAAATAAAAGTTCCACAAAAATACCAAATTGTGTTTGTTTTAAAATAGAGCATATGTTTCAGATCCGGGTCAGGAAAGATCAACCCAGTTTTCATGTACTCACGTGTCTCCATCCTCTGATATGAAGTTCAGCGTGTTGTAGATCTCCTCTCTCCGCTGTTCCTCCACTTCCGGTCCGGGCGGATGGCTCAGTGTCACGGTTCCGATGCGCTCTGATAAGCTCCTGACAGTCTCGTCGTCGTTGATGGAGTCCCCGATGGCGGAATCCAGCCTCTCGGTCTCGGTCCCGTCCAGACTCACACCACAGCGGCCTGAGCTCCAGGGATCTGGAGGGTCTGAGTGTTTCGCTGTGATATGGTCCGGTTCGGAACCATCTATGCTGATAAACTCGGTGCTGATGAGTGAATCCAGGCCGCTGTCGCACCAGTCTTCCGGCAGCTTCTCCGAGCCCAATCCGGGGGAACCGGATTTGGGTCCAACCCCGAGTCCCGAACCCGAGCTGCTGTGTTTCCCAGCATTTTGATGAATCCACTCCATTTACGGGATCGGGTTTATCAGAACCAGCTAATCTATAAAATAAAAAAAAAGACTCTTCTGACGTCAGCTCGCTATCATCACACAGCCAGCTAAACTCACCAAGTAAACTTAGCTGTCGCTGCCCATGATTTCAGCAGCTTTTTCAAAACATATCCGTCTCAAATCATCTCCAGCTCGTCCTACAGCCCCACCCTCCATCTCTGGATCATTTTTCAAACCCTGGAACCCGAATTTGCTCCCGAACAAACCGGCCAGCACGCGCCCACTCCAGTATTTTTCCAGAAAAAAACCCCACTTTTAGCTTTAGCTGGCTCCACTTGTTTCTTTCCTACTCGTATCCCGATAGGTCTCGCCTCCTTTCCTGTGTTTGGATAACACCGTCTCCTCGTCTCGACCTGATGGGTCTATTTCATTGTAGACAGTGAGCATAGCCAATAGAAGGACGAGAGGGCGTGGCTTACGGAATACGGGTGTTGAAGATGATAAAACTTGCTGCGAACGTAGGGGATTTCCTGGGAAATTCCCAAAGCCACCAATAATAATGGGAGCAGATCCGAAGGGCGGTGTGTGACGCGCATGCGCAATGTGGACGGTGCCAGACCTGTTTTGTTTGTGGATTTTGTTACAGGACGTCCAGTACTTCAAATAGAACACATCCAGTAATCTTATCTATATTAAGATTAGTAAAGGTTTGGGATACAACATTAGTTTGAATCTTGTTTCAAAAATAAATTAAATAATCAATAATACGTCATACTTTATAAATATGGTTATAATCACTAACTAATAAGAAGATTGAGTTCATTATGGGAGGGTTTTTGTTTTTTTTTTTACATGAAGAGTTATTGGAATGGCGGCACCATCGTGCCATGGTTAACACGTCTACGTCACCGCAAAAGGGCAAAAGGGTCATGGGTTCGAGTACTGAGCTTGTATGTTTTTTCCAGAGCTTCCTCTGGGCACTTCCGTTTCCTCCCACAGTCCACAGACTGATAAGCATATCAGGGTTAGTGGAAGTTTCAAACTGCCTGTGTGTGTGTGTGTGTGTGTGTGTGTGTGTGTGATATGGTCTGGCAAATTGTTCATGGTGTGCCCCGCCGATGCCAAATTTCAGCTGAGATAGGCTCCAGCCTCCCCTAAATCCTAGTATGTAGTTTTAAGTAGTTCAGATGATGATGATGATGATGATGATGATGATAAATATTGGCACACTTTATTGAAAGGAGGCAGATGAGTTTATATTAGTCTGCAGTAATTCTGATGATTGAGTTTTCATAACCACATTATGGATGAAACTGGTTCTACCAGATGTACACCAGGTTTCTCTGGAAAGCTGTCGTTGCTCAAGATTTTGAAGTTTCTGAGGGCAGGCCGACTTCTTCAGATTCTATTCACAGAAGCTTTTCAAGGTAAATACAGCCTAGAGCTGCAGTAATGAGTCAGCGCAGAAGGGAACTTGAATCTATATTATGGAGGAAGTAACACACAGTTCAAGGCTGCAACGACAGGAATCTGTATGACAATGGGATTCCAGCTTTGTCAATAATCCTTTGCGGGAAATGAAAGTCAATGAATTCAAAGAACTGTTCCCACTGCGCATTCTCCTGCAGTGTAAAATTACACTGTAGTATTGTGTACGAAGTCAATAATGCAAGAGTGTGTGGTGTAATCGTATAGTGTGTACACATAGAGTCCATCCATCCATTCATCCATTAGCCCAGCTGCGTCATCCTACTATGGTCACGGGGATGCTGATGCCTATCTCAGTCGACCCGCCGCAAAAGCGAGGTACACCATGTCACCACTACACGTTTGTCGCACCAGGTCACACACAAACATTTACACACCTTTTGTCATTCTCACCTTGGGGCAATTTAGAACAAGCGATTTGCCTAATGTGCATGTCTTTGGACAGCTGGAGGAAACCAAATTACGCGGAGGAAACCCATGCATGCATGCGGATAACGTGATGATCAGTTTAACAGCGTCAAATCAACAATAAAAATTCTAAAAATCGTTTCCAACGGTTTGTCGCTCTGTCTTTCTGCGCCTGGCCCAGCCATGACTCATGCTGGACTTGTCCCTGACCATATGTCCTCGTGTCAGCACGTGGAGCTGTTCGCATGCTGAAGTGTCTGAAACCCCGCCGTGTTCTCTTCACACCGCAGCTTGGAGCCGCGCAGACATGTGGCGCATCCTGCTAAAGTGATTTGTGCGCTACGATGCCATGCATGGGGGGGGCTCCATGACTCTGTTCTGCAGATGTATCATATTTATACTGAGCACCAGGGGGCAGGCTGGAGACATACATGCCGAATTTTTACAGTTTCGAGAATGTCCTCTGAGCTGTCA
>CM045740.1:44668224-44675724 GCA_024760905.1 Plotosus lineatus
TCACTGAAATAGCTCTCTCTCTCTCTCTCTCTCTCTCTCTCTCTCTCATTCTCACACACACACACACACACACACACACACACACACACACACACACACACACACACACACACATATTAGTAGAAATTACTGCAGCAGGTAAAATTAGAGTGGGTTTGGGCCAGAAGGCATCTCCACGGTAACGGTCGTCATGGTGTTCATGGATCTTGGCCTCATCCTGTGCTGTCATACAGGTCTGGAAGGATAAAAACAGAGAAAACCTAAGGCTCGGTTCCAGGACTGATCTAGACACGCCCTTTTCATTCATCATCTTTCAGGTTGCCATACAATTTTTTTTTTCCATGTTTTATGAAAGCATATCCATTTTAAAGTAGAAATAATTAATTACTGATTATATTAACTTACATTACTAATTCAATTAATGCTGCATGTGTAATTCATCACTGGTACTATCAGGCGAAAATGAACCCCACCTCCTTCACGAGGACTGGCGGGGACAGTCGCCACGCCTGCTTCATTGGGACTGACAGACAGACACAAAGGTCAAACCTGCTTGATTCTGACTGATAAATACCAAAAGGCCACAAATCATTCACTGAGACGAACAGATACGAAGGGCATGGCTCTTTTACTTGCACTTACAAATAAAGATGCCACGCCTCCTTCACTGGGACTGACAGCCAAAATGCCACTGATGTGCTATTGATGTGTTAAAGAACCTGCTGATCGTAGCAGTTGCCTTCAGACACACACACGGAGAGCAAGCACGTGAGGCTCGGCCGAGCTCCTCGAACCGAACGGCTCCCAGAACACTTTTTAACGCTTAAGAGGATTATTGCTCACAAAGTGGAATGAATCGTTGACAGAACCGCAGGAGGCGGAGTCAGTTCACATTGCTGCTTTACAGATAAATCAAATCAACAGTCAGAAGCCGACCCTGGATCGGTGCGGTTCCTGGTCGGAAGCTGATGACCTCTATGATTGTAAAGTAGAACCTTAAATGCAGACCTTTTCACAAAACCGCACGCCGCTCATGTCCCGCCAACATCAGCCGTCCATAAAACCCGTGTTTACATCCTGTCCAAAAGCAACCTTTACGCTGATTTTACTAAAATAATACGTTATTTATTAATGTCGGAGATATTGTTTTATATAAATCTGAGGAGGATTTAAATGAAGCATGAATTCATTCTGACGCTCATCATAACATGACCTTTTCTGTCCGAGCTTCACAATATGTGTGTTTTTCTCTTCACCCTCGGGGACATTCTGTCTGTACATGGAGAACATTACACCTCATGTGCGCACGCACACACACACACACACACACACACACACACACAGAAGCAGACACGCTTCAAAGCAGTGAGCAGAACAACGGAACCTGACAGTGAATAGTGAGTCGCGCTCAGGTCACTGCTCATCAACGCTGGCGGACATGTTGGGACAGCCAATCATGACTTGATGAGTGCAGGTGCAGGAACATGTGTGTGTTTTAATAGTGAATTTCGACTTAATTTTTGTTCCTAACTCGCACCACCAGAGCTAAAAACAGCACTGGAGCAGCAGTTAATATGGCGATATTGGGTTTTAAAGGAAGAAAAATGAAGAGAGGAAGTGAACGAGGCAGTGAAAGAGACACCCGAGGGCATCGTCTGTGGAAATGAGATTCCAGTGAAATATTAAGTGCTAAATTTGAAGATATGGCCAATAAATATTATGAAATATAAAATGCGGATATAAAAAAGGGGAAGTTGAAATTACTGTACAGTCAGGAGTCGTTGTGTGTCGGCTTTACACACATGATTCCTCTTTATTTCCTGCGTCCGAGCTCAGGGATGCGCTGCGGGTGATCACATGACAGGTACAAAAGAAAAGCAAATCGATTTTTCTGCAATTTTTTCGTAAATTTTGAAATCCTCATCAAGGTGTTTACGACTCCTGATGCAAGCGACTATTTTGAGACTTAAATACGTATATTTTGCGAATGTCACGAGAAAGTTGTGTGACAATTTGCGACTGATTCGAAAGTAATTTCTGATTGGTTCACGAATGTTTCCCCAAAAAAAAGGAAATGGGGGTCGCATTTCTTCCCTTTTTTTACTTTTCATTTTCACAATATGAATAAAATATATAAATACATACGGAATATGGCGGATACCCATCCCAAAAACGTATTGTTTTTCTTTTCAAACAAAAACATGAATAATTTGTAAGTGAAATAACAACTTTGAGACTACTGCATGCTAGAGCCGCGTTTTGCAACATTCACAATAATTCCAAACTCGTTCGTGTCGCGCTACAGCATTGATATTAACTCAAACGAGGAACTGCATGATGTCCAGCCACACTGTCGGATAGCAGGATGCCACTACAACAACATTCATCATTTGTCTGTGAAGACACAGTTTTATATTTGGGTTTAAGGCCAGAGACAGCACTGTGGTGCAGTGGCTCACGGCTCTATCTCACAGCAAGGAGGCCCTGGCCCTGTTGCTGTGTGGAGTTTGTGTTTGAGTGGGTTTCCTCCTGGTATGATGGTTTCCTCCAACACTCCAAAAACATGCAAACTGGCTTTTCCAAATCCGCCCTTGCTATGAGTGTGAATAGTTGTGTGTGTGTGTGTGTGTGTGTATGTGTGTGTGTGTGTGTGTGTGTGTGTGTGTGTGTGTGTGTGTGTGTGTGTGTGTGTGTCTGTGTGTGTGTGTGTGTGTGTGTGTGTGTGTTCATTCCATTAGAAGGACTTCACCGGAGACACCGTTGATCAGAGACATTAACTTTCTCCCGGCCTGATATGGTTTTAATAATACTATACAGGAATACCAAAATCTGATTGGTCCAGGGTCTGTGGATTAAAAATATTATTCAGAATGGATAATCCTTAAACCAAAACGAGGGGCATGCACAGGATTGATTTTAATGAATGTATTAATCCCAAAAGAGAAATGTAGCCTCTGTATTTAACCCGTCCATAATAGTGAACGTGCGCACACACACACACACACACACACACACACACACACACACACACACACACACACACACATGTCAGACCCTCAGAAAATTTGCTTCAATCCTCCACAATAACCATTTGAACACAAATATCTTTGTGCTGCATAAATACTGAGATGATTTATAAGGATATAAGTCATGTGATTTAGCTCGCTACGTTAAACTGTAGTCCAGTGGCAGTTTTTTCCACTGAGAGATGGCATCGGCGTGGGAGGGGGTGCAAATACTTTCTGCATTTACAAACTAACACACACACACATATATATATATATATATATATATATATATATATATATATATATATATATATATATATATATATATATATATATAAATGAGATTCTATCAGCATGGGGGTAGACACCACACACATACACACATGCATCATCAAAATGAAGGGAATTTATTTATTTATTTTTTTTCCACATTTAGTCATTTTATATCTATATATTTATATTTTATAAATATTTGTAGTATATTTCTTATTGCTGCAATACCAGAGCCACATTCAGTACAGGTCCCATAATCCCATATCTGCATGGTGCTATAGTTTCCCGCTCAGCATGCTTTGGATTACATAAACAGGCTGCAAAATGGGGGGGTAAATATTATTCCTATTATTATCATTATTATTATTATTATTATTATTATTATTATTTTATTATTGTTGTTGTTGTTATTATTATTAGTATTATTATTATTGTTGTGATTATTATTATTATTTATTAATAAAAAAAAAAAAACACAGCCCAGGACACAATCTAGCCATTCTAATAATGCATCATAACATAACATGCTTTTGTTTGTTTGTTTGTTTTTTTCCTGCAGATATCAGTTGTTCGAAAATTCTTATTTTGCCACATAATATACAAGTTTCTTTAGTAAAGAACAAAAAATAAATTAAAAAAAAACATCAATTTTTATAGACTTTTACCAATAAAGCTTGCAATCCATTCACCCAGCCGAGATCCTGCATATAGAGTCAAGGACAGTTTAACGATTTCGCCTCTCAAAAATTATGGAGATCAAAAAGGGTCATACACTCATAATTTTTCCTGACCCTTTCCCTGGAGATCTACTCTCTATTAGTAAATAAATTTTTTTTTGTTTGTTTGTTTAAAATGCAAAGGTTAAAAAAAGCAATAAAAGAAAAGTGAGTCAGCTGTACTGGTGGGTGTGGCCTACCATTCTAATCACTACACTTGACTGACAGGTTTTTATCTGATATCTGATATTCCTAAGATGCTCCTCCAGTCAAGCAAATAAATTCAACTAAACCATTCATGTACCCAATTAGCATAGCTAGCACTCTAGCACGCTAGTTCGCGAATATTCTTTTACGTTTTGCTCCGACCTGAAGATACGATTTAAGCATATTGAATGCATAGTGTTGAGAAAGGTTTACTGTCAATGCGCAGCATGGTGCAACATCAGTTGTTTGTCGGTATGCCCCACCCACTTGTATTTGTGCACATATCAAGAATATACATTGCACTTCATGTTGGATGATAATATAGAAATTGCAAATTCCAGCTATTTCACCAGCGCAGATTTTATCCTAGTGAGCTAGCACGCACTCTATCACTACCTCATTAACCAATCGGTTCAAGAACAATTTATTTATTTATTTATTTTTAATTTGGACTTCTAATGCGGTATCTGAGAGCAGAAACTGTGCTTGGCGTGGACATACAGGACCAGAAGTTATACAAAGCTGCGTTAAATAACCGTTAAAATAATGCAACGCAGAAATATGTACACAATTGTTTTCTCGGCAGCAGCTCGAGGGCTCAAGGAGACGTAAACGGAGCTATCAGGGTTTGGTTACGTGTTTTATCTCTGGTTATGTTTGAGGAGATTACTTAGGGGGTGGTCCTCTTATTGCCCGGCTGCTATGAACGGGGGAGGGGCTTGTTTTCAACATCGTCATCATCATTCATTCATTCTTTTCTTATACAATTCATCTCTGTGTACGAAAGACGCCGCTACTTGAACAAGAGGTAAAGAGAGAGAGAGAGAGAGAGAGAGAGAGAGAGAGAGAGAGAGAGAGAGAGAGAGACAGGCGACGGTTCACATCTTTAAAGTGTTTTTGAATTTTTTTGTTCAACAAAAAGTGAAGACAATCCTTCTCTGTCCATTCTGCCATCTCAATCTCTCCTCTCCAGAACAGTTGTTCTTGTTCAACATGGCTTGGTTTGGAAGACATCCACCGGTCTTGGGGAGACAGACATGCGAGTGAGAGCATCCTGTTTCTTTCTTTTAAAATCTTTCCAGCATTAAGGTCCACATATCATCGATCCTGCCTCGTCTCTCTCCATTGTCCCAGCAAATGATACCAAAATCATCTCATGCTATCAAGTCATAATCGTCAGTCGTGCCTTTTGCTTTCGTCTAGTCATCCACGCCCATGCTCTCCTAAGCCCCTCCCCTACTCTCCGTCAGACGTATGCTGACTCACTGCTCTGCGTACGCCCCAAGTTGGGAAGTGAGGACAGGTGCGAAGCATCTTTCTTCCTGAGCTCGCAGACGGACTTCCTGCGCTGTTGAGCGCCACGTACTGCCGCTTTGATCTTTCTCCAGCCCAGGTGGTTGAGCTCAGCAAGGTTGAGCACTACACAAACACCGCTCACCGCAAACATGAACACGAGGAAGACGGTTTTCTCAGTGGGGCGTGAAACGTAACACTCCACCTCCTTGACACAAGGGTAGCGGTCGCACTCAAACATTGCAGGCACGTTGAATCCGTAAAGAAAGTACTGGCCAGCCAGAAAGCCGATCTCTAGCGCATTACGGAACACCACCTGAATGACGTAGAAGCGTGAGATACCCTCCTGTCGCTTTGCCTTGACACTCTTTGAGGGCCGGGTCGGCCATGAAGGGATGTTCGGGATGTCCTTGAGTTCTGGAATCTCTTCATCCTTGGAGTCGTTGACGAGGATGCCGTTGAGGCTGCGCAGTTTGCGGCTCGGCCCATGCCCGTGGTCGATGTAGGGACCATGGATCATTGAGTACTGCCGGTCCTTGTACTTGGCCGACTGATGCACAGAGTAGGTGATGAAGCACAAGCTCGGGGTGCACACCAGGATTATCTGGAACACCCAGTAACGTATGTGTGAGATGGGGAAGGCCTTGTCGTAGCATGCCTGGTTGCAGCCAGGCTGCAGCGTGTTACATATAAACATGATTTGCTCGTCCTCATACACCTTTTCACCCACTATACCCACGATCAGGATGCGGAAGATCACCACCACTGTCAGCAGGATCCTGCACAAAGAGACAAAAAATTACCAGGAATTTGGCATCCTCACACAACTGGGAACAACTCTGTCGATTAATCAATTAACTCAACTGTCAATGAATCAGTGAATGAATCAATAAGTGAATCACTGAATGAATCAGTGAATGACTCAGTAAAAGAATCAGAGAACGATTCGAAAGAAGGGAGAAAAAGCAGTGTGTGAATTAATTTTTGAATCAAAAATTGGGGGTGGGTGGGGGGGGGCTGTCAATGGTCAAAATAACCAAGGAGTGAAATTGAATGAAGGGATGAAAACATGAGGTGAGTGAATCAGTGAATGAATCAGCAAAACAATCAACTCATGAATCAGGACATGAATCAGAAGCAGAATCATTGTCATTCAACAGCCTGAATTGATTCGAGTCGCTAAAAAGACATAACAGGTATAATACAGGTACGGTACAGCGACAGGTGGGTTCAGATCACCTGGGTTTGATGTGTGAACTTAATTTTAGATTATTTATTTGTTTAAGAACAGGCAACAGAATCAATGTTAACACAGTTAATATTACAGTAGATGATGTCAGATTAATATTTATGATTCCTGAACTAAAGATCTGGTGATCAATGATACGATGGGGTAATATAAGTCAGAAGCATCAGTTCAGCATCACGACTTCACAAATGATCATGCAGAACTGAGCAGTACGACCCATCAAACATCACACACAACATGCCCTGCTGAGCCGTTCTGTGGAACATCAGTGAACCATCACCTAGTGTGTGTGTGTGTGTGTGTGTGTGTGTGTGTGTGTGTGTGTGTGTGCGTGTGTGTGTGCGCGCGCGCGCGCGTGTGTGTGTGTGTGTGTGTGTGTGTGTGTGTGGGGTGATGCCTCTTAAAAATGTGTCACACTATATCAAGGCCATTGAAACTGTGTGTGTGTGTGTGTGTGTGTGTGTGTGTGTGTGTGTGTGTGTGTGTGTGTGTGTGTGTGTGTGTGTGATTTCACTGCTGTGAATGGTGTCATGGTTGGCACTACAGCAAGGTTATTAGTGTGATGAATGAAGGACACAGCCAGCTTCAAGGTGTGTGTGTGTGTGTGTGTGTGTGTGTGTGTGTGTGTGTGTGTGTGTGTGTGTGTGAGAGAGAGAGAGAGAGAGAGAGAGAGAGAGAGAGAGAGAGGCAGAACTGCAGCATATGATAACAAGGTATGAAAGAACACCATTTATTACAATCATAATTTAAATAA
>CM045740.1:44690724-44708224 GCA_024760905.1 Plotosus lineatus
TCTCGTATCACATTTTTTTTTCTCCCAGTTGTACAGATTGAACTGAAAATGTTTCGCTCTCTCTCTCTCCCTCCCTTTCTCCCCTTTTCTCTTTTTGTCCATATCATTTTTTTAATCTCGTCTACAACTTGTTTGTGTTTCAACTTCTTTTCTATAAACATGTCTTGCTCAGTTGGTATGAAGAAAAAAACCTGGTGGAATTAGTAATTCTCACTGCAAAATTGAGTTATATCTGAATTACTTGGTGGTAATTTCAGTTTAAAGTTTAAACTCTAAAAAATATACATATAGTATAGTTTAAATATTAGCATGTGTACTATAATGCTACTTTGAGTATTATCCTGTGTACTTTACTGATGGTTTGAATATTATCCGGTGTGTTATCATGCTTATTTGAATATTATCCTGTAATGCTAGTTTGAATAATAGCCTGTGTACTATTAAACTCCGCCATGGCCGGTCCCAAGCCCGGATGAGAAAGGAGGAGGGTTAGGCAAAGAGCCAGCACCCCATCCCTGTAAAAACAAAAAGAAGCTACAAAACGTCAAAAAGAAATCCAAATCTAAATCTAACAATGCTCCTGGGAGAGGATGGACTTCCAGCTGGAGGACTTATGATGCTGAGTGGTGAAAGCCCGAGCCATCTGGAAGCCATTCAGCCGACCTCCATCCTCACAACCAGAAACACCACCACCATCAGTACGTGGACTGCACGGACCGTGTATGAAGCAGGGAAAATGGCACAAGTGACTGCAAAGATGAGGAACTACGGCCTCACCATCCTTGGGATCTGCGAGTCCCGATGGACAGGCAACAGCAAGAGGAGACTCGACTCTGGAGAAACCTTGCTGCTTTCCGGTCATGAAGGAGAGAGCACACACCCAGGGAATGGCACTGATACTCTCCAAAAGAGCAGAGAGAGAGCCCTCATTGGATGGGAAGCCCATGGGCCACGTATCTTAACAGCATCCTTCAGGACCAAAAAGAAATGGCTCAACATGAACATCATTCAGTGCTACGCCCCTACCAACGAAGACAATGATGTAGATAACTATCATTGAGACCTTCCCAAACTTAGACTTCAACATCATCATGGGAGACATGAACGCCAAGGGGGGCAGTGACAGGGCTATACAGAAGTCATGGGTCAACAAGGACTGGGCCAGATGAAGAACAATGTGGAGCAGTTTGCAGTCTTTTTGCATTAAATAACTTCGTCATTGGCGGAACTCTCTTCCCCCATAAGCGCATCCACAAGGCAACCTGGGTCTCACTGGACCACAACACCGAAAATCAGATTGACCACGTGAGCATCGCCAGAAAGTTCTGCTGGTCGTTACAAGATGTGTGAGTCTCGACCCAAGCTCAAGCGGAAGAGGAACTGGAGTGAGAGAAAAGGAATACACCAGTGTTTCAAGATGGGACTCCTAAAGGATTTAGTGAAGCTGGAGGAATACAGACTGACCCTCACAAATCACTTCCAAGTCCTCCACGAGCTGCTTGAAGAAGAAACAGTAGATGGAAAATGGAAGGTTGTGAGAGCGTCAGTGACATCAACCTGCCAAGAGGTACTGGGCTATAAGACTTGCAGCCACAAGGAATGGATAACAGCCGACTCTTTGGAAAGGATCTCAGATAGAAAGGAAAAGAAGGCAGCACTTAACACCAGCTGCACAAGCCCAGAGAAAGCCGATGCACAGAAGTCCTACACATGGGCTGCCAGAGCTGCAAAAACAGCATAAAAGCAAACAAGAGGATGCATGTTGAGGCACTTGTCGTAAAGGCATAGGAAGCTGCAAAATATGGAAACATGAAGGACCTCTACACCATCACCAGGAAGCTCAGTGGGAAATTCCCCAAGTTCGAAAGGCCAGTCAAAGGAAAAGACAGGAAAGCCATACGAAGTGACGCAGGACAAAAGAACAGATGGAGAGAATACTTTGAAGAGCTCCTAAATCAACCAGCCCCACAAAATCCACCAGACATCCCAACAGCTGACAACAACCTCCCAATTGACTGTAATCCACCCATCAAGGAAAAAATCATAAAAGCTCTCAGACAGCTGAAGGCAGGCGAGGCTAATGGACTAGACAACATCCCAGC
This sequence comes from Plotosus lineatus, assembly GCA_024760905.1. Lineage (NCBI taxonomy): Eukaryota > Metazoa > Chordata > Actinopteri > Siluriformes > Plotosidae > Plotosus > Plotosus lineatus. Next base: position 44,692,827 of record CM045740.1, read on the forward strand.
AGAGGCACTGAAGGCAGACATGGTCATCACTGTTAATGTGCTCCACTCCACCTCTTTGAGAAGATCTGGGAGGAAGGACATCAGAGTGGAAGGAGGGACACCTCATCCAACTGCCAAAGAAAGGAGATCTCAGTAACTGTGCAAACTACAGAGGAATTAACCTATTGTCAGTTCCTGGAAAGGTATTTAGCAGGATCTTACTAAACAGGATGAAAGACACTGTAGACCCACAGCTTAGAGACCAGCAGGCAGACTTCCGGAAAGACCGCTTGTGCATAGACCAGATAGCAACACTACGCGTCATCCTGGAGCAGTCCCTGGAGTGGAATACCCCTCTCTATGTCAACTTCCTCAACTATGAGAAAGCCTTTGACAGTGAAGACAGAGCAACCCTATGGAAACTGCTAAGACACCACGCAGTACCAGCAAAACTCACCAACATCATCAGAAACTCCTACAAGGGACTCACCTGCAGGGTAGTCCATGGAAGCCAGGTCTCTGATGCTTTCCAAGTTCAAACAGGGGTTAGACTGGGATGCTTGATGTCCCCTTTTCTATCCCTGCTTGCCATTGATTGGATTATGAAGGTATCCACATCACAGAGACGGAATGGAATACAATTGACTCTCTCTTCACAACTAGATGATCTGGACTTTGCTGACGACCTGGCACTGCGCTCACATGCTCAACATCAGATGCAACAAAAAACAAGCATCGTGGCAGAGACCACATCCCAGCTAGGTATAAATATTCATTGAGGGGAAAAGCAAGGTTCTGAAAGTCATCACCACCAGCACATCCCCTATCATTCTGGGAGACGAGGCATGAGAGGAGGTGAACAGCTTCATCTACCTCAGCAGCATCATCGACTCCAAGGGAGGAACAGACGCAGGCTTCAACATCTGGGCTTCAAGACACCTATCAGACAACACCAAGATAAGACTCTTCAACACCAATGTGAAGTCTGTCCTACTATATGGAGCTACATGGAGAACCACCGCCACTACCACAAAAAAGATCCAGACCTTCATCAATGGCTGCCTGAGAAGGATCCTCTGAATAAGATGGACTGTCAAGATCAGCAACAGGGAACTGTGGGAACAAACAAGGCAAAAGCCAGTAGAAGCCGAGATCAAACAACGTCGCTGGAGGGGGTTCGGCCACACTCTGCGCAAACCAGCCACTAACACAACAAGACGAGCCCAAGGAAAAAAGAAGAGAGGGAGGCCAAGAAACACTTGGCGACGCAACCTGGACGCGGACGTCAAGAAGATGGGCCACTCATGAGGTCAGCTGGAAAGACTGGCCCAGGACAGAGACAGATGGAGGAATCTTGTTAGCGGCCTATGTCCGAGTAGGGGTGACAGGATTGAGCTGAACTCAAATGAACGATAATGCTAGTTTGAATATTAGCCTGTGTACTATAAAGCTACTTTGAGTGTTATCTTGTGTACTTTATTGATGGTTTGAATGTTATCCAGTGTACTATAATGCTACTTTTAATATTATCCTGTGTACTATCATGCTAGTTTGAATATTATGTAATGGTAGTTTGAATATTACCCTGTGTGCTAGAGTGCTAGTTTGAGTATGATCTTTGTACAGTCAGCCCTCTACTTACGAAATTAGTTCATTCCGGTGCCTTTTTCGTAACCCCGAGTTTTCGTAAGTAGAGGTGCATTTTATATGTAAAACGCAAGATTCGTTCCAAGGCTCCCAAGACTACTCCATAAACTATTTAAAAATTATAGAAGTACACCAATTTTGTATGAAATATGTGTTAAAAGTAAAAGAAAATAATTTTCCTTTTTTAAATCTCTCGAACCACCCATGCAACGCTTTAAAGTCCAGGGGTTGCTGGTCTGAATAACCCCCACCCTCCTTCACGAGGTCCTGAAATATGGCAGTTGCTTTTTCTGAAATAATCGCCTCCGTCACTGTAGCTCTGCTTTTAATGCCTCCTTCTGCCTCAATATCGTTACGAAATAATCACCTCCATCACTGTAGCTCCGCTTTTAAGGTCTCCTTCCGCTTCAAAATCATCCCGATTGTAGAGGGGTTTTGGCCAGACTCCTTTGCGATTTCGCTCAACCGCATTCCACTTTTTTGAATGCCGCGTTTGGCACTTTTTGTAAGAAGAGGTTGTTTCGTATACAGAGGATGAAAATTTAGGAAAATGCTTTTTGTAACCTGGATTTTTAGTATTCAGATATTTTCGTAAGTAGAGGGCTGACTGTAATATCATGCTAGTTTGAACGTTATCCTGCGATGCTAGTTTGAATATTAGCCTGTGTGCTATAATGCTAGTTTGAAATTAGCCTGTGTGCTATAATGCTAGTTTGAAATTATACTGGTTCTAATTATGCTCCCTAATATGTTTCCAAATTTATTACACTGCGTGTTGATGGTTTTATCCTGGAGTGTTATGCTATGGATTAATCAGGATTGCATTTGATTGATTAATGAAACTCAAATAAGCCCTCCATCGTGTGTATGTGTGCATGCATGTGTGTGTGTGTGTGTGTGTGTGTGCGTCCTTTCCTTCTCTGTCCTGGGTCAAACCTGTGCTGCCTTGGCATTTAAATTTAATGCTATACTGTGTATAATTTAATTATATTAGAGTTGTGGCAAATGGCACAGAATACACACACACACACACACACACACACACACACACACACACACACACACACAAAACACAAAGTGTTATCTCTGATTGAATCCACTGGAATGAGTGGCACTGCTGAGAAACAGTTAATCACACAGTGTCAGTGTCATTAGCACAGGGCATTGTGGGTAAGGGCATGCTGACTTTGGCTATGTCAGGTGTTTCTGTGCTGCTTCATGTGGACACTTGCTTAATGTGCACATGAGAACACACACACAGACACACATACACACACATCAATATAAAGTCTAAGGAAGATCAAAAAATAATAATGAAATTTATCCTGCTATATTTTATATATTTTTCAGGTTTTTACAATAGCCAATCACGACTGTCTGACTGCATGTATGTGGAAGATGGTGGATAGTGCATTCCTCAATGCTATGCCATCCTCTGGATCAGCAGTTTGAGGATGTGGTCACCTGGCCTCATGTGTCTTAGAGGAGATCTTGGCTAGACCCCCGCCGTCCCGTCCTCCCTGTCCTTATCAATGTCCTCATTTCTGTCCCTGGGTGGTTACTTTTGCATGAAGGGGAGTTCATTGGTTCGTGAGCAGAATCAGTATCTGTGAGTATCTGCATTCGTCACAGATTCACACGTTAATATTTATGGATGTGATATTTTTAAAATGTAATCAAGAATTTATCCAAGTTCATCAATTATGTGGATTCGGAAATCTGTTAGACATCAAACCAGACCGCAAGTGCGAGTAAAAAATGTCAGTCACTGAATTTGCATCTGACCCAAAATCCAAGTCCATAGAAGTGGCACGTGAGGTTTCTGGGTAGCGATAAATATAGGTTTTCTCTGTTGGGATATGAGATGGGTCAGAGGTAGAAATGGAGTGAGCAGGGATGTGAGAAGAACCCTGGCGAGTTTGAATTTAGCACAGGAACATGCAGTTTAATTCGAAACATGGAGTTTTTGCATTTATACTGTTTTCTCACGCACATGACTAAACCAATAAACATCCTGGTTTACTTTATTAAAGTTTTCATTCATTCAGCGAACCACTTTATCATAATTAGGGTCGCCATGAGGCTGGAGTCTGTTTCAGGTGACTCTGGGCGAAGACTCCGAATACTTCATCAGTTCATCGCAAGGCTACACACACCCAACCATTCACACTCACTGTCACATGTAGAGACAATCTGGCACAGCCAGTTACTAGATGTGCATATCTTTGGACTGTGGGAGGAAACCAGAGTACTCAAAGGAAACCCATACAAGCATGGAGAAAGCATATAAACTCCACATAGAACCACCCTCAATGAACCTTCTTGATGTGAGGCAGTGGTGTTAATCGCTAGCAGCCTAAGCAGTGAGGTCCAGACATCCCTCTCCCCACCTATTTCCTCTAGTTCTTCCAGGGAGACAGTGAAGTGTTCCAGCCGAGTGACCTAGTCAGTCCAACGTGTTGTGGGTCGACCCCAGGATCTCTTCCCAGTGGACTTGCAGTCGGAGTTCCCTGAAAAAACATATCAGGAAGGCGTTCGGGAGGCATACGAACCAGATGGTCGAGCCACCTCGACTGGCTCCTCTCAACGCGGAGGAGCAACAGTTTCGAGCTCCACCCAGCTGGCTGAGCTTCTCACCCAACTCCAGGAAAACAACAGGTATCATTTCTGCATGTAGTAATGTGAGTTTGGATACACTGAGGAGGGTTAACCTAGAGAAAAATGAGCTCCTTTATCAACAAAAAGGGGAACGAATAGGGCGAGTATCCTTGAGGGACAACCACCTCACAGCAGAAGGTTCAGGCTCAGTGACGGTGGTTCTGTGTGGAGTTTAACAGTGAGCATTTATGGATGTTGAAATAGAAAGGAACGAATCGATTTGGGACAGTTCCAGTCCTAAAGAAAGAAGTAGGTCTGTAGATTTGGGGCAGTTTCAGTATTGGAAATGTCACTGCACTCCATATTAGGGTATTTTACGTCTCATTGTCGGTGATAGTCAGGGCCCAAGGAATTACAGTTTTGGGTTTTCCATCTGTTCCTATATACCTCTGGGTCATTTTAGTGATTCACGATACTTCAGGAGCACTCAAAACATTCATTCATTCATTTTCTCAGTTGCTTTATTCGAATTAGGGCCGTGGGGAGCCTACAGCCTATTTCAGCTGTCTCTGGGCAAAGTCGGAGTACACGCTGGACAGCTCGTCAAGCCATCGAAGGGCCAACATTCACACAACCATTCACATTCACTCTCACACCTTGGGGCGATTTGGAACCGCCAATCCTGGACGAAACCCATGCAAGCACTTGGAGAAGATGTGAACTCTCTACAGAAATACCCAAGCCATGGAATCTAACCCAAGACCCTCTTGCTCAGAGACAAATATGCTATCCACTGCACCACCTTGCTTCCGACGCTTGAAACATATTTTTTCTAATTTTGTACAAGTGGCCACCTCGACCCAAGGATAAACTGATAAGATTTTGGAGGTTATAGGTCAAAGGTTAAGGTTACTGTAGCCTCATGTGCCATTATATTGAACATAATATCTCAAGAATGCACCACCAAGCAGTGTTTTATTCACACTAGATATTCTTGGAGGAAATACCCATGGGTTACATTCAAATGGCTTCACCACCATTACCTGTGGAACGGTGTTGAAGAAACACCAACAGATTACCATCCAAGTTCACAAGACTTTAAAATATGCCTTGTTCATAATATATCCTAAAGCTCTGATGATCTCCCAGTTCCTGGTGGTGTCAAGAGTAAAGAACTGCCTGGTGCTCTTCTGTGAACCATGTTCTCTTTCATTTTAAGGTCCACAGATGAAATGTCAGGGTGGTAAAAAGTGTTCTTTCTGCGCTGACCTTTCTGCTCACACTCTGGAGTCTGCATGAAGAACAGACAGGTTCATATTATTAAGTTGTGACCATTTCTTTGGGTCACAAAGCATTTGTTTTTCCCAGATCTGACCTTCAACCTCATTTGGGAGGAAACCGCAATAGCATATTTAACCTCAGTGATACAAACAGTGACTCATCAATCTCACACTGTGATCATAATTTCCACACACCTCTTCAACTGCATCAAAACAAAACAAGGTGTTGAACAACAAAAACAAAATTCTAAACTCTTCCTCTGGCTCATGCCGTTTTTGCCAAAGAGAATCACCTCGACCTGACATCTGTCTGACCATGAACACTGGCACTCACTCTGAGGAAACAAAAAACACACAGATTCATTACAAGTTAGACAAGTGAAGTTCTCCCAATAGTCATTATATCAATTTCTTTGTAACAGTGCCATCTGCTGGAAAGGAGCACATCTATGCCACGCCCAACTCGAAGAAAAGGCAGATAGTTTGGGGTATAGTTGTGAGCTTGTGAAGGTAGCTTCTGTGTTCACCCAACTGTAGCAGAAGTCGGGTCAAGACGGGTGTTACGTCTTACGAAAACATTTCCTGAGCTGTTTTATTGCTGTTTTTAAAGATACGTTTGTGTGCACATGAAGGCTATTTCACGTATGTACTGTATTTGGTGTGCCATTTCATTCATTCATGAATTTTATAAACCGATTAATCATAATGAGGGTCACGCGTACGCCCTGGACAGCTCGCCAGGCCACTGCAGGACAGAAACATGCTGACGGCTATGCATAGCTGAAATTTTCAATGGTTCTTTCAAATTGGAAATTTCATAGCTGAAATTAGCAATGGTTCTTTTACATGAACCTCCATAACAGAGTGAGAGACACAGCCAGCCTTTAATAACCCAGTTAGTGCACTGGGGGTGTTGTGCCATTTATGCTCAAAAATTAATGTAAGGAACATAAGCAACATGCACATAAACAATAGTGGGAAGTATTACCATGTAATATTTATTCATTTACAGTACTGTACTTCTTTTTATTCTCCAAGCTGTATTGTAAGACATGTTACCAAGTCTGCCCTCTAGTGGAATCCTCCTGTAATACATGTAGAAGAGAGTGGGATGAATTTAAGGTTTTCAAGCAAGAATATCTCCACTCACTCACTCATTTGCTGAGCCACTTAATCCTATAAGGTCATGTGGTATAACCAACCAGACTACAGTTTGGAACGTAATGAAGTTTCTCATATATGGTTTGTATCTTTATGGTACCGCCCAAATGTGGATGGGTTTCTCTTTTGGATCTGGTTCCTCTCAAAGTTTCTTCCTCTCATCAACTGATGGAGTTTTTCCTTGGCATCGTTGTCGCGAATGACACTTAGGACATGTAGGGGTTGTAGAAAACGTTTAAACTCTTTTAGACTTTGTAAACTCCTACTTTTACTGTATAAAGCTGCTTTATGACAGTGTCCATTTTAAAAAGTGCAAATACAAATCAAACTGAATTGAATTGGATGCTGGAACCTATCTTAGCTGTCACTGGGCAATGGCAGACTACACCATAAATACCTCACCAGACTACAGTGTTTAACACACAACTATTCCCACTCACACTTCGGTGCAATTTTGTACAGCCAATGAGCATGCAGGAGGAAATTTTGTACAGCCAATAAGCATGCAGGAGGAAACGGGAGCACCCAGTGTAAACCCAGCCAAGCACATGCAAACTCTAACTGAGCCTGGGACTTGAACCCTGGACCTTCCCAATGTGAGGTGGGTGTGCTCACCACTCCACCATTACGACACCAAAGTCTAGCTCCAATGAACACACACAGGAAGTAAGGAGTGTTGTTTCCTGTGTGCATTTCTGACCTTCATATCAAGAAAATTAAATGTCTGTTACTGACTTGCAATTGTTTAAAAAAAAAAAAAAAGGTCTATGGGTTAAAGCCTTTCTGCTTTGATTGTCCATTCTGGAATTTTAAAGCCAGAAGATCGTATGCTGTATAAACAAAAATCAATAGCACAGACCTCCTTTAATGAAAACATCGGACTATTTGTTCGGGCTTGCCCGATACGAACCTGAATCAGCTGAAAGGCAACAAACGTGGACGCATGATTCTGCACCTTTCACCAGGAAACGCATGATTTTAAAGAACTGTATGATACCGGCGTACACTGCAACTAGAACTTAAAAGCTTTGACCTCATCCCTCATCTATTTTCATCAGAAGTCCCAGACAGGAATTACACTCGAGTGAAATCATCTCATCTTCACTGCTCTGCATTTCACATTTGAGTTGCCATGCTCAAAAAGAAGTCTGTCCTTCAAATCAATATTTTACAAATAGTATAAAGGTTATAAATTATCATATCGAGGGACATCCTCATAAAAATACCATCAAATATCATCTGGCCTCTCTCTGGTGAACAGGAATACAGGAGAGGAGGGCAACAAGGGCAGAAGGCACAAACTATTCCAGCCAAATCTTCCATTCATTTATATGCTGAACCACTTCATCCTATTAGAGTTATTGGTTAGATTGGAGCCTATGTCAACCGACTGTGAAAAGGCGAGGTACTCACTGGACAGTGAGCCAACACACACACACACACACACACACACACAATTTGCAGTCACATTTAGGGGCATTTTGAAACAGAGGAAACCAGAATACCTGGAATAAACTGATGTAAGCATGTGAAGAACATGCAAACTCCATACAGAAATTCCCTCAAACCAAGGACCTTTCTGGAAGGTGAATATACTTCACTACATGACCGTCAGCAAAATTATGACTGATTTTTTTATTTTATTTTCAATAATTTGAGAGAGAGAGAGAGAGAGAGAGAGAGAGAGAGAGAATACATAACTCTACTGCCACTGTTATGTGTAAAAGAAGACAGCGCCCCTGTGTTATTTATTCATGCATTGCACTTAAATCTGAAGTGCGTAATGAAGTTGAGGTTAAAACAGATTGAGGTCTCTTTCTCTCTCTCTCTCTCTCTCTGGCTCACACACACACACACATGATCAAATGGCTTTTTTGTAGCACTGTCCCCCTCCTCACCTGCCCCAAATCCCAAAATGAAGGAATTCAACACTTTATTTTAGTAATTTATTGATATTTTCAATTTAATATTTTCAATATCGATATTAAAATGCTCTTTCACGCCGTCACAGAATTCCTGTACATGCTGGATTAATTCTAATCGACCCCTCGATTCAGCTTCCTACCCCATCCTCAGGTGGAGCACTGTATCAGACATGAAACAGTGGAATTTTGAATTTGCATTCTGTAGATTGTGTATCACACAATCGGGTTCCCAAGTGGGTTCCGTGAGGTTTTTAACTCTACCCAGGACATGAGGTTATATTTTATCCTCAGTTTGTGTATTTGTTCATAAGATTACACAAAAAAATATTTGCTGATTTTTATTCGATTTTGACAAGAGGAATTTGTATGAGGAAGCCTCCATTCAATGTTGGAGATGAACCAGTTTACATTTTGAATCTGGGAATTTTTAAAGAATTATTTCGATTTTTTTTATTTTTTTGCTTTTTTACATTTTTTTGCGGTTCATAAGGAGGGTTACTGGGCTGAGGTTTGCACTCTCTAAGTGCTCTTGTTTTTTTTTATATCGTGCAGCAGAGAATATTATTTCTTTTTTAAAGATGTCTCCAATAAATAACTAGTATATTCATCCATTCTTTTTTCTGAACCATTTAATCCTAATCCTCAACTCAACTCTGTGTGAGGCCATTTCAGGACATATTAGAACATTACTCAAGGGGCAGTGGTGGCCTAGTGGTATAGGGCACTGGATCGCTGATCCTAAGGTTGGGGGTTCGAGTCTCACTCTCCACAAGGTTGTCACTGCCCCCCCCACCCCACCCCCACCCCCAGTGCAGCTAACTGGGTTATCAAAGGCGGGCCATGTCTGTCACTGTCTATGGTGAGAGGTTGATGTAAAAGAACCATTGCTGACTTTCGTAAAGAGGAGCTGCAAAGCCGTCAGCGTGTTTCTGTCCCTTGCTAAAGGGTTGTGACAGGAAGGGCATCCGATGTAAAAACCTCTGCCAAATCAAATGTGCAAATCACATGATTTGCTGTGGCGACCCCTGAATAAAAGGGAAAAAGCTGAAATGAAAAGAAGAAGAAGATTACAACATTACTCCAGATATTTGAATACTGAGTGCATTTTGGTGGCAAAGTGGTTAGCACGTCCACCCCACAGCAAGAAGGTTCTGGGTTCATGTCCGAGGATTCGAGTACTCATTCTCCCTGTACTTGCGTGAGTTTCCTCCCACAGTCCAAAGATATGCACATTAGGTTATCTGTTCCAAATTCACCTGAGGTGTGAGTGATTGGTTGTGTGTGTGGGTGTCAGCCCTTCAGTGGACTGGCAGGTTATTCAGACTGTACCCTGCCTTCACCGAGTGTAAATTGTCATTGTAAATTGCAATTGAAAGAAGGCAGTGTTCCCTCAGCAGGCACCCATTGATTATTATAATTTGGCATAGTTATAATGAAATGTCTGCCCCTAGTGGTCTGTCTGTCTTCCTTTTGGATTTTTCCCTTTTACTCGGGAGTCGCCACAGCGAATCATCTTGATTCACACGTTTGATTTGGCAGAAGTTTTTACGTTGGATGCCCTTCCTGTCACAACCCTTTTAGCAAGGGACAGAAACACGCTGACGACTTTGCAGCCTACTTTTTACGAAAGTCAGCAATGGTTCTTTTACATGCCTCACACCATAGACAGTGAGAGACATAGCCCGCCTTTGATAACCCAGTTAGCCGCACTGGAGGGGACAGTGACAACCTTGTGGAGAGTGGGACTCGAACCCCCAACCTTTGGATCAGCGATCCAGCGCCCTATACCACTAGACCACCACTGCCCCTAGTGGGTATGAGGTGGAAAATTTTGTCTTCCCTGAAAGAAAGGAATTTTGCAGGGGTTTTTTTCGTCATGATTCCATACACAGACCACCTCCAAAATCGGATGGGTTTTTCCAGGTCAAGCCACCATTCCTCCACCTAGCTTGGTGAAGATAAAAGCATCAGTTTTAAAGTTGAGTCTCGTAAACAATACAGCTGTAAACATACCACATAATTTCTGAACTTTGAGCTCGAAATACAGTCTCTTCGAAAGCCTTTGAACATCTGATCATAAGATCTATGAATTCCAATTGCACACCAAAATTTTGCAAAGGTCCAAAATTTTTGAGGAAGACTGCAAACACAGATAATTTACCTCAAATTCGACCAACTGTTTCTCCAAAAACGCACAAATTCCAGTTAGAATTTATTAAATTCCCTTCTAAGTAAATTATGTTTGTACAGTGGTACCTTGACTTACGAGTGTCTTTTATAACGAATTTTCCATGATACAAGCTTCGATTCCCCCATAAATCTGCCCACTCCAACGAGCAAAATTTTGATTTACGAGCTCTGCTGGGGAAATGGCTTTTCTGGGCCGATTAGCCTCGTATTCTTCTGCATGTATTCTTCCATGCTCTGAGAATGCCTTGTGCAGTGCTTTTCAATTATTTTCTGTGATGCCCCAATAGGAAGAAGGGGAAAAAAACATTTCATGTCTCCACTCCAGTGCCCCGCACGCAACTACAAATACTATTTACTGCACTTTATACCATTCGCTCGGTGCTTTTTACCACCTAGTATAATTGGGCATCCTCTACAAGTAGGTGGCAGTGATGCTCTCACTGTGTTCCCTATAGTGTAGGGGACACAGTGAGAGCACCACTGACACCTGCTGTAGAGGATGCACAATTACACTAAATTCGAGTACAGTATGGCAAAAAGGCATGTTCCCCAGGGTCATAAACACTCCCCTGGCATCACACCATGCCCCCCAAAGGGGGCGCACCCCACTATTTGAGAAGCACTGGCCTTGTGGGAGCTCACCACAAGCCTTTCCTCACTGGCATTCATAGTGGGCACATGCACAAAATTCTCCTCCTCTTTCTCTGTTACACATGCCCATGTCACATCTTCATGCCCACATGACATCTTTGCCGCAGTCGATGATCGGAAGGGTTAGTCGACTTATTGTTTATTCTGTTTTATTATTATTTATTATTAATGATTATTGTTAATGTACATGTATTATTATTGTATTATGTATTGTTTTAACATGTTTATCTTTTATATATTAGGTCAAATATACATGTTTGTGTCAGGTTATAGGAGTTTGGGAGGGGGTTAGAATGGATTAATTGGTTTTCTATTATTTCCGATGGGAATTTTTGTTTGATCTAACAAAGATTTTGACTTAAGAGCTCGCCCTCGGAACGGATTAATTTCGTAAGTTAAAGGTACCACTGTACTTTCGTCCCAGAATGTTTACATGAGTCAGGACTTGGCATAATCATGCTAATTCTGTAGAATTATCTCATAGTTCATAAATATAACCTAAAATAAACACTCCAAAATGTTATGGGTTCTTGCCAGACCCAAACCCCATCCCTCTGCCACGTTTGGTGAAAGTCAGTTGAGTAGTTTTTGCATAATCGTGCATAAACAAACGGTGGTGAATACATAACATTCTCCATCAAACATCAACAGAATCGTGATTAATCAGTATACTTATTTAAGAATATAGGAAGCTTAACAAACCATACAACAATGAATACATTGTCGACAAAATAAATAGATTTCCCACATAAAAAGTTGATAGAATACAAAAAATTAGCTTAGTATTTCATCAGAGCTCGATTTAAAACACAAAAGAACAGTGATGTTCTTATACAACTTAATGTTGTTTAAAGAAAAGTGGCAAACATTCTAAAAATGTTTATTCTGTACTTCAAACTAAAGGAGATGTAAAAATTGGTGGTTAAATGTGATATAATGTTCGCTTTTTTGCAATTTGTTTCGCGTTTGCAATTAATTGAGGTGCATTGTGGGAGAGAGAGAAGTGATTGACGTGGCGGCCATTTTGGCGCTGGCCGCTTGGTTCCCATTGTGTGTGTGATAGTAAATACTGACAGTGCCAGGCAAAGCTGCACATATTTCACTGCGACAAATTAAACGCGTTAGCTGAAGGTAAGTGCCCGGACTGTTGACCAAATTTTACCTAAAACACTTTTTAACAGCTTTGTCGAACTTTCTGTGGGAAATTATTTTTATTTTGTGTGAAAAAACCGTCTTGTTTGCGTCGTGTGAAAACGAGAGGAACCGCGGAGAGAAAATAGGCTCTTCTTTTCCGTGTCGTCGGAGGGAAGAAAATCCGTCCCACTTTCGATCTCCCCTTTTTACTTCGGTTATTCTCCATCAATTCACGCCAGAAAAAATATTTTAACCAGCCATCATGTTAAACCCGAGTGTCTAGTTTGTAGTCGTGAGATATTTGAGACGGTTCACGTCGTTAATTTTGAATTTTCCGTCAAAGTTTACAAGCTTGTCTGTGGCTTCCACACAGCTTCTCACTCACAGTTGCTATCCGAATCGCGGCCATAATCTTGCGGTAGTGGGCGGGACTTAGAGAGAACGAGCTGCCCCCGCAACATCCCAGCGCTCCCGCTGATTGGCTGAAGCTAGGAGTTGCTTGTGCTTCATTGGTTTCGTGTTCGTTGATCGAATACAAGGCTCTCTGATTTGCTTACATGTCTTTCCGTTCGCGCCGATTGGTTTGTTGTGTTTGTTGTGTTGTTTTCTTTTTTTCTCCGTGTGCGAACGGATGTTGTCTGTATACGGAACAGGAAGCCTCACGTGCGTTTCTATGCACATTCTTTTTTTGCTTTATATAAAAAAACTTGATTTGTACATTTAAATGTATATTATTGTAATTATTAATGTGAAAAACTGTGCAATTAATAATGAAATAATCTCTATTCTTATATATATTGACTTTTTAAATATTTACTTTTATAAATAACTATATTACATTGTTTAAAACACTGATCATTAAAGTAGATTACAGTCAATATACTGTATTTTTGCATATTTTAATAAAATGTATTTTAAAACATTTTCAATATTTTAATATATAGTCAATTATTTTCGATTTCTAATTTTTTGACTGTATATAATTTTATTTGTCATTTTGGTATCATGTTCTAAAAATAAATAGTTCTCTGAAAATACATTTGTTGTATGTAGTTATACCTGTTTCTCATGTAATTGTATACTGCGTGTGTATGTATATAATATACAATTACATGAAAATCAGGTGTGTGTGTGTGTGTGTATAAATATATATATATATATATATATATATATATATATATATATATATATATATGTAAAATACACTGTGTATGTATGTGTGTATATTGTGTGTCTGTGTTTATACTGTATGAATGATTTTCTAACATTAATGTCAGGAATTCGTTATTATTGTTTGTACACACTTTGTTTTTCTCACTTGGGATTCGTCTCCTGTCAAATGCTTTTCTCTCTGCAGCGCATTGAAGAAACATGGCCCGTACCAAGCAAACTGCCCGTAAATCTACAGGAGGTAAAGCTCCTCGTAAGCAGCTGGCCACTAAAGCTGCCCGCAAGAGTGCACCTTCTACCGGTGGCGTGAAGAAACCTCATCGCTACAGGTGACACACTTAACTTCCTGTGGACTTGAGTAAATGATGATTTTCCTTTCGGCGTTTTCCCTTTCTCAGGGGTCGCCACAGCGAATGATTCGCATGTTTGATTCGTCATAGGTTTTTACGTCGGATGCCCTTCCTGACACAACCCTTTTAGCAAGGGACAGGAACACACTGACGGCTTTGCAGCTACTCTTTACAATAGTCAGCAATGGTTCTTTTACATGAACTTCTCACCATAGACAGTGAGAGACATGGCCTGCCTTTGATAACCCAGTTAGCTGCATGGGGGAGGGGGGACAGTGACAACCTTGTGGAGAGTGGGACTCCCCCCCCCCCCCCCCCCCAACCTTAGGATCAGCAATCCAGCAACCTATACTACTGCCCCGTGGGCTTGAGTAAATCTGGGTGTAAATTTTTATAGTTGTGTTTTAGAAGAGACAGAGAAAAAACAGTGCTATACCAATTAATTCCACAAGAGGGCGCTCTGTAAAGATAACCAACAACAAATCATCTCTGGAACAGAAATAAATAACCTGTGTATTTGCTGAGCCTGGTGCTTCACTGAGGGAGAAATAATGCTGCCTGGGGAACTTTTCTGGGCTGTTTTCGATCAGTTTGTTCTGATTTTGTTCAATCGTAAATCTTCTTTTCCTTTCAACTTTTCCGTTCAGGGGTCACCACAGCAAATCGTCTGCCTCCATCTCACCCTATCCTCTGTATCTTCTACTCTTACTCCAACTACCTTCATGTCCTCCTTCACCACATCCATAAATCTTCACTTTGGTCTTCCTCTAGGCCTTCTGCCTGGTAGTTCCAACCTCAGCATCCTACTACTAATATATTCACCATCCCTCCTCTGTACATGTCCAAACCATCTCAATCTAGCCTCTCTGACTTTGTCTCCAAAACCTCGTACATGTACTGTCCCTCTGATGTACTCGTTTCTGATCCTATCCATCCTCGTTACTCCCAAAGAGAACCTCAACATTTTCATCTCTGCTACCTCCAGCTTTGCCTCCTGTCTTTTTCTCAGTGCTACTGTTTCTAAACCATACAACATCACCTGCCTCAACACCGTCTTGTACACGTTTCCTTTCATTCTTGCCGATACCCTCCTATCACACATCACACCGGACACTATCTTTCTGCAACCATTCCAACCTGCCTGCACATGTTTCTTCACCTCTTTTCCACACTCTCCATTGCTCTGGATTGTTGAGCCGAAGTACTTAAAATCCTCCACCTTCCTTATCTCTGTTCCCTGTAACCTCACCGTTCCTCTTGGGTCTTTGTCGTTCACACACATGTATTCTGTTTTACTGTGGCTAACTTTCATT
>CM045740.1:44713224-44730724 GCA_024760905.1 Plotosus lineatus
GTATATATATATATATATATATAAACTGAACTGGGAAGAAGGAGGGGCACGTTCAGTCTGTTTGTAAACAATTGACGCTGCGTCATTACGTCAGAGTACTACGTAGGTACATCTAAACTCAAAATTTGACTTTTTTTGGGGGGGGGCGGATGAACGTAAGTCGGGGAGCGTATATACACACTAGTCTTCAAATAATTAGCATATTGTGATAAAGTTCATTATTTTCTGTAATGTACTGATAAAAAATAAACTTTCATATATTTTTGATTCATTGCACACCAACTGAAATATTTCAGGTCTTTTATTGTTTTAATACTGATGATTTTATTATACAGCTCATGAAAACTTAAAATTACTGTCTCAAAAAATTAGCATATCATGTTCAGGTAGTCTAAACAAATTTTGGAGCACTTCATGCTTCCATCTGCTGAAAAGCTTTATGGAGATGATTTCGTTTTTCAGCACGACCTGGCACCTGCTCACAGTGCCAAAACCACTGCTAAATGGTTTACTGACCATGGTATTACTGTGCTCAATTGGCCTGCCAACTCTCCTGACCTGAAGCCCATAGAGAATGTGTGGGATATTGTGAAGAGAAAGTTGAGAGACACCAGATCCAACACTGTGGATGAGCTGAAGGTTGCCATCGAAGCATCCTGGGCCTCCATAACACCTCAGCAGTACCACAGGCCGATTGCCTCCATGCCACGCCGCATTGAAGCAGTCATTTCTGCAAAAGGATTCCGGACCAAGTATTGAGTGCATAACTCATCTGAACATAATTATTTGAAGGTTGACTTTTTTGTATTAAAAACACTTTTTTTTTTTTTTTTTTTATTGGTTGGATGAAATATACTAAGTTTTTGAGATAGGAATTTTGGGTTTTCATGAGCTGTATGTGAAAATCATTGGTATTCAAACAATAAAAGACCTGAAATATTTCAGTTGGTGTGCAATGAATCTAAAATATATGAAAGTTTAATTTTTATCAGGACATTGCAGAAAATAGTGAACTTTATCACAGTATGCTAATTTTTTGAGAAGGAAGTGTGTGTGTGTGTGTGTGTGTGTGTGTGTATATATTTCAAGTTTATTTGCATTTGGGGCCTCGTGACCCATATTTCTAATACACAAAATACATACAGTGTGCTTTTAATACAATTTTTCATATCATATTCGCAGATTTCTTTTCAAGTATAATGATACAGATCTGATAAGTTTTACATTTGTAGATGACAATAACTGATTCATTTTAGAAATGGAAGGTTCATTATAATAATATTCTGGTAAAAACTGCTGGCCTTAAAATAAGGACAAACAATTAAGAAATGATACTCATCTTGCTTACAGTGTAAACTACACTCTGTGCTCAGCATATTGGGATTTTCATTACATTTAACTCGAGATAACTGAATTTTCAACTTGTGTGAAGCACAACAGAATTTACAATATAATCTTAGTAAATCCTTTTCTGAAAACAATTCCATTACATACTTCTCTACACCGAAATTGGATTTGAAACCACTAGAATATTTTAGAAAAGATTATTTGAAAATTTTAGAGTGCCAATTTTGAAATTGAATATCCTTACATCTTTGTGAAAATACTTCCATGAATAAGTTTGTCCGACCATAATCTTGATCAATCCACACATGTGCAAACCCAGTTTCAAACAATAATACCTGAATACGAGAAACCCAACACATTTTATTTTGCTCATCAAAACATTTCAACATTTCGTAACAAGCCCTTGGGTAACGCGAACTATCCATATGAATAAGTCTACACCAGTAACTAATACAACCACTGTAATATCTAACACACATTTAACTCCTCCCCGTATCACCAAGGATAATGTTACTAGACGTATGTTTAGAAACCCCAAGACACCTTTTGAAGAAATCAGATTGGACTTTTTCAATTGGTTCACTGAAACTACAACCCCAAATTTCTGCACCATACAATAATATTGGAGAAATTTTATAATCAAAAATTTTAGCAATAGTTTGAAATGGCATTGAATGAAAAGAATTGATTAATCTATATACTTGAACAATTGCCTTTCTTGCCTGGATAGAAATAGTATCACACACTCTCGACCAAATTAATCTTGAATAAAATGTAAGTCCTAAATACTTAGAATACGAAACGCACTTGAGTTCCTGACCAGCATAAGACCAACACTCCTTACATTTTAATGGACCCCCATTTCTAAAAACGACAACATTAGACTTGTCAAGATTTACATCAAAACCCCATTTAATGCAGACCTTTTCAAGAAAATCTAGTTTTTTTTTGTAAGCCTATCACTGTGTCATCAACCAAAACAAGATCATCTGCAAATAAAAGTAACAGTATTTCCTGAATATTCTCTTGAACAAATATGCCTCTAAGATCACTTTGATTAAATTCATACACAATTTCATTAATAAAAATGATGAAGAGAACTGGGCTTAACATACAACCCTGACGAACACCGGCAGAAGTAGTGAAGTTGCTCAAGAACCCTTCTCTTACCTGAACACATGCCTTAACTTTTGCATACATATCACAAAGAACATTAAATAATTTATCACATATACGTCGAAGAAGGAGAGGCGGGAGGCGTGTCCGTAGGCAGAGAGAGAAGAGGAAATGCGTGAGCCTAGGACTGAGAATAGGGACTTTGAATGTTGGAACTATACAAGGAAAAGATAGGGAGCTGGCTGACATGATGCAGAGGAGGAAGGTGGACATACTGTGTGTTCAGGAGACCAGGTGGAAAGGTAGCAAGGCTAGAAGCTTAGGAGCAGGGTTTAAGCTGTTTTATAATGGTGTGGATGGGAAGAAAAATGGAGTAGGAGTCATCTTGAAGGAGGGGTTTGTCAGGAATGTTCTAGAAGTGAAAAGAGTGTCAGACAGAGTGACAAGTCTCAAGTTAGAAATTGAAGGCGTGATGGTCAATGTTGTTAGTGCTTATGCCCCACAAGCAGGATGTAAGCTAGAAGAGAAGGAGAGATTCTGGAGTGAGTTACATGAAGTGATGCAGAGTAACCCCATAGGTGAAAGAGTGGTCATTGGAGCAGACTTCAATGGACATGTTGGTGCAGGCAACAGAGGGGACGAGGAAGTGATGGGCATGTTTGGTATCCAGGACAGGAACACAGAAGGACAGATGGTGATCGATTTTGCAAAAAGGATGTAAATGGCTGTGGTGAATACTTTCTTCAAGAAGAAACAGGAGCATAGGGTGACTTATGAAAGCGGGGGTAGGAGCACACAGGTAGACTACATCTTGTGTAGGCGATGTAATTTGAAGGAAGTCAGTGACTGCAAAGTAATAGTGGGTGAGAGTGTTGCCAAACAGCACAGGATGGTGGTGTGCAGGATGACACTGATGGTGAGAAAGGTGAAAAAGGCAAAGGCAGAGCAGAAGACAAAGGGGTGGAAGCTGAAAAAGGAAGAGTGTCGTGTTTTCTTCAAGGAGGAGTTGAAACAGGCTTTGGGTAGTCAGGAAGTGCTTCCAGATAACTGGCCAACCACAGCCAATGTGATCAGGGAGACTGGTAGGAGAGTACTTGGTGTGTCCTCTGGAAGGAAAGTAGATAGGGAAACTTGGTGGTGGAATGAGGAAGTGCAGGAGTGTGTACAAAAGAAGAGGTTAGCTAAGAAGAAGTGGGACATTGAGAGGACCGAAGAGAGTAAACAGGAGTACAGGGAGACACAGCGTAAGGCGAAGGTAGCGGTGTCAAAGGCCAAACAGAGGGTGTATGATGACTTGTATGATAGGTCGAACAGTAAGGAGGGAGAAAATGATTTATACAGATTAGCACAGCAGAGAAATAGAGATGGTAAAGATATGCAGCAAGTTAGAGTGATAAAGGACAGAGAGGGAAATGTATTGACTGATGACAGAAGTGTGCTGGGAAGATGGAAAGAGTACTTTGAAGAGCTGATGAATGAGGAAAATGAGAGAGAAAAAAGAGCAGAAGGGGTGACCGTTGAGGAGCAGGAAGTAGCAAAGATTAGTAAGGGAGAAGTGAGGAGGGCATTGAAGAGGATGAAGAGTAGAAAGGCAGTTGGCCCTGATGACATACCAGTTGAGGTATGGAAGTGTCTAGGGGAGGTATCAGTAGATTTTCTGACAAGAATATTCAACAAGGTCTTAGAAAGTGAGCAGATGCCAGAGGAATGGAGGAGAAGTGTGCTTGTGCCCATTTTTAAGAACAAGGGAGATGTACAGAGTTGTGGCAACTACAGAGGGATAAAGTTGATGAGCCATACACTGAAGCTATGGGAAAGAATAGTAGAAGCTAGACTAAGGGCAGAGGTCAGCATTTGTGAACAACAGTTTGGTTTCATGCCAAGAAAGAGCAGAACAGATGCAGTGTTTGCTTTGAGGATGTTAGTAGAGAAGTACAGAGAAGGTCAGAAGGAGCTGCATTGTGCCTTTGTGGATCTGGAGAAAGCATATGACAGGGTGCAGAGAGAGGAACTGTTCGGTTTTGGACAGTGGTGTTTTTCCTGACAGTTGGAATATTGGAATGGTGTCTACTTTATTTAAGAAGGGTGATGTTATGGATCCCAATAATTATCGTGGTATATGTTTTTTAAATGTTTTAGGTAAAGTCTTTACTTCTATAATTGAGGATAGAATCAGGAAATGGGTAGAATTAAATGAAATGTTTTATGAATCACAAGCAGGCTTTCGGAGTAATTATTTGACTATTGATAATATATTTACTCTCCAGTCATGTGAAAAATATTTAAGAAAACCAAGGCATCGTTTCTATGTGGCTTTCATTGACTTTCGAAAGGCTTTAGATTTAGTTATGTGTTAGCCTCTTTATATATAAATATATATCTTCTTCTTCTTTCTTCTTCTTTTCCTTTCGGCTGCTCCCTTCAGGGGTCGCCACAGCAAATTATCCGCCTCCATCTCACCCTGTCCTCTGCATCTTCTTTTCTGACTCCAACGACCTTCATGTCTTCCTTCACCACATCCATAAATCTCTTCTTTGGTCTTCCACTAGGCCTTCCGCCTGGTAGTTCCAACCTCAGCAACCTACTGCCAATATACTCACTATCCCTTCTCTGTACATGTCCAAACCATCTCAATCTAGCCTCTCTGACTTTGTCTCCAAAACATCTAACATGTGCTGTCCCTCTGATGTACTCATTCCTGATCCTATCCATCCTCATTACTCCCAAAGAGAACCACAAGATTTTCATCTCCGCTATCTCCAGCTCTGCCTCCTGTCTTTTCCCCAGGACCACCGTTTCTAAACCATACAACATTGCTGGTCTCATCACCGTCTTGTACACTTTTCCTTTCATTCTTGCCGATTTCACACATCACACCAGATACTTTTCTCCAACCATTCCAACCTGCCTGCATACGCTTCTTCACTTCTTTTCCACACTCGCCATTGATCTGGATTGTTGAGCCGAAGTACTTAAAATTATCCACCTTCCTTCCTTGACTTTCTCCAGGTCCACAAAACCACAATGTAGCTCCTTCTGACCTTCTCTGTACTTCTCTATTAACATCCTCAAAGCAAACACTGCATCTGTGGTGCTCTTTCTTGGCATGAAACCAAACTGTTGTTCAAAAATGCTGACCTCTGCCCTTAGTCTAGCTTCCACTATTCTTTCCAATAAGTTCATCGTATGGCTCATCAACTTTATCTCCCTGTGTTTTTGCCACAACTCTGCACATCTCCCTTGTTCTTAAAAATAGGCATAAGCACAGTTCTCCTCCATTCCTCCGGCATCCTCTCACTCTCTAAGACCTTGTTGAATGTTCTTGTCAGAAAATCGATTGATACCTCCGCGACACTTCCATACCTCCACCGGTATGTCATCAGGACCAAATACCTTTACATTCTTCATCCTCTTCAATGCCCTCTTCAGTTCACCTTTACTAATCTTTGCTACTTCCGGGTCCTCAACAGTCACCTCTTCTACTCTTTTTTCTCTCTCTCTCATTTTCCTCATTCATCAGCTCTTCAAAGTACTCTTTCCATCTTCCCAGCACACTTCTGTCATCAGTCAACATGCTTCCCACTCTGTCCTTTATCACTCTAACTTGCTGCACGTCCTTCCCATCTCTATTTCTCTGCTGTGCTAATCTGTATAAATCATTTTCTCCCTCCTTACTGTCCAACCTAGCATACAAGTCATCATACGTCTTCTGTTTGGCCTTTGACACCACTATTTTCGCCTTACGCTGTGTCTCCCTGTACTCCTGTTTAGTCTCTTCGGTCCTCTCAATGTCCCACTTCTTCTTAGCTAACCTCTTCTTTTGTACACACCCTTGCACTTCCTCATTCCACCACCAAGTCTCCTTATCTACTTTCCTTCCAGAAGACACGCCAAGTACTCTCCTACCTGTCTCCCTGATCACATTAGCTGTAGTTGTCCAGTCATCTGGAAGCACTTCCTGACGACCAAAAACCTGTTTCAACTCCTCCTTGAAAACAACATGACACTCTTCCTTTTTCAGCTTCCACCACTTTGTCTTCTGCTTTGCCGTTGCCTTCTTCACCTTTCTTACCATCAGCATCATCCTGTACACCACCATCCTATTCTGTTTGGCAACACTCTTACCCACTACTACTTTGCAGTCACTGATTTCCTTCAAATTACATCGCCTACACAAGATGTAGTCTACCTGTGTGCTCCTACCGCCACTTTTATAAGTCACCCTATGCTCCTCTCTCTTTTGTAAGAAAGTGTTCACCATAGCCATTTCCATCCTTTTTGCAAAATCTATCATCATCTGTCCTTCTGTATTCCTATCCTGGATACCAAACCTGCCCATCACTTTCTCGTCCCATCTGTTTCCTGCACCAACATGTCCATTGAAGTCTGCACCAATAACCACTCTTTCACCTCTGGGGGTACTCTGCATCACTTCATCTAACTCACTCCAGAATCTCTCCTTCTCTTTTAGCTCACATCCTGCCTGTGGAGCATAAGCACTAACAACATTGATCATCACGTCTTGTAAATCGATGTATGTATAACTGAACTGGGAAGAAGGAGGGGCACGTTCAGTCTGTCATTTGTCAACAATAGACGCAGCGTCATTACATCATTGCGTCATTGTGTCATTACGTCAGCGTACTACATAGGTACGTCGAAACTCAAAAGTTGACTTTTTTTTGGGAAACCCCCCCCATAAAATCGTAAACACCAGTGTAACTGTTTTGCGGACTTTTGTAACCCTAAGCAAATATGGTTGGTCAGAAGCGTAAGCCTACGAGCATGGGTGTAAGTCTCATACTATCTATCTATCTAGTGCCTGAGTCATAGGATGACCATTGGCACCCCGTCATGAAGGATAATGCCCTGGTTATCATCTTCATGGAGGTTTTCTTGGCAGGATTCTTGCAGTGGTTTGCCATTGCCTTCTGCATGATGCAAACCTACGGGCAATTTAGAACAGCCAATTAACCTACTGTGCATGTCTTTGGATTGTGAGAGGAAACCAGAGCACCCAGAGGAAACCCATGCAAGCATGGGGAGAACATGCAAACTCCACACAGAAACGCCCAGGCCAGGAATCGAACCCAGGCCGTCTTGCTATGAGGCGGACGTGCTAACCACTACACCACTGTGCCGCTGTGCAAGTCTCATTCCGCTCTGCTGGTGATTTACATCAGTGCAGGCTGAGTACTGAACGAGTATTCAACGGTGCCCTTGCTCACTTGAAAGACCGGAAGTCCGTATAACCCGCGCTTTGTCTCAAGTACAAAGCAAGTGAACTACTTTCGGTGTTGAGCGCCTCACATATTGAAAGTGTCGTTGATTGGCTCTTTTAAGCTTCATTTAAAGTGACTCGGCTCAGCTTCATGTAATGTGACCCGGCCCTACCACTGGGGAATGTCTATAATGTTCATCAGTAACAACACATTTGATCGTTCCGCCATGCTTTAAAAAACAGAAAAATATTTTTGCTGTGTTCTCTTGGTAAATGTCCAACAAGATGAACCATTAGAAACTGTTACAGCAAAACTATGGGATGCTCTGAATGAATGGAGTGATGAGCCAGATATGGATCTATCAGATATTGATGACGAATATTTTTCACCGGATTCTCCTGCTCAATAACTTTATAAATTTAAAGATGTTCCTGGCCATGTGCTGTTCAACGTGCCATGTGCAAAAGTTTACCTTTGTATTGTTTGTGCCATGTGCTAAAGTTCACTTTCATGTTGATTGGCTCGATTTTACATTGGGGGAAAATATTTAAAGAAACGGCATGGGGAGAGAAAATTAATGTCTTTTTTTTTTTTTATTATGTTATTTTTTGTTTATTTTCAGCTTTCATGTAATTTGGTTGATACTACAAAATGAATAACACTTATATTATTCATGTTTTCCACCTTGATGGTAATAAGCACTTACCATTCCACTCCACTGGTAACCATTTTAATAAGCTCCCACCAACTCCAATTTTTTTTTACACACCCTGGGTGCTTATCACGTCACATACAGTGTGTGTGTGTGTGTGTGTGTGTGTGTATATATATATATATATATATATATATATATATATATATATATATATATATATATATATTTTTTTTAATCACTCAGAATTGAATTCACAGTGATGATTAAAACATCAATGGCTCTTCCAGCCTCAAAACTGACCTTTGCACACTCCCACACTGTCGAACGTGTTCTGTGTGCGATACACACACTCAAGGCCCTCATCACAGATACCTGCGAAGTCATATAGTCCATCACACTTCTCACCCTTCGACTTGGCGCACTCTTGGCAGCAATGGCGTGCATCCCATACCTTTCCTCCAGGACAGTTGAGATCTGTTGGGCATTGTACCATGTGGCAGGGTCCGCATGATAATGCCAGGGTGTCCTCCACCAGCAGGATGGTCACAAGCAGAACTTTCAGATACATTGTAACTTAGCGACTGAGGGGGAAATGTCAGCGGAGTCGCTCTTATATCGTTAACCCTCAGGAATTGACCACACCTTCAGCATTGAGACCAAAACAGATGAGTCACCCGATCTTTATAGTTTTTAACCCATTCTCTTCCAGAAGCACAAAAACTCTCTCACTTCATCCAATAACACCAGCATGACTACTGTATCTCAGAGTGATAGTGTTTGATTTGGTTATTTAGTCCATAAGCAGCATGGGACAGCACAAAAGAAACACATAAATTAGATAGGAAGTTAGCTTTCCCGTTTGAGATACCAGAAGAACAGGTTGTGTAGATTTATTTGCCTTGAATAATGTAAGGCTGCAAGATTGCTAGCTGTTCTTATGGTGCATTTTAGGGCTTGTGGGCCGTGTCCTGCTGCTGAGAAAGCCCTGCTGCTGTGGCTGAATTTTAGGTCGCTGGTACCTTCACGTCGTGCTTCTGCCCTGAAAATCCTGTTCATATTTTTCCCTTAAACTCAATGGGGACTCTGCCTGACCGAAGTCCCTGAGATGAATTACTGGAGCCAGCTCATAATTTTTGGAAATAGGTGCTGTGACTATGGAACACTAAAAGAAAACTGTGCGTGGTCTTTCAGATAAGACAGTCACCTTTGACCTTGTGTGACCTTGAAAGGTGAAAATCAAGGTTGCAGGATTTTAGGAACATGTCACTTTGAAATGAGTCCCAATGGACACGCCGTTACTGTGGAACACTAATTGCAAACTATTTGCGATTATTTTTGATCTTGAATGACTTTGAAAGGTCAAATCTTAAAACCCTTTTAAAAATACAGAAAAACAGGATGTGAATCTGGTCAAATCCATGTACTATAGAAGACAACGTAAGACAAGCACATGGGTAATAAATACATGGGTATACAGTTATACGTTGATCGCATGTGGTCTCGGGTTATTCTTAACTTGTTCTTATTCTTTTCTAACCATCCAGATCAGCCATGGCACTGTGTTTCCATCACCTTTGTACTGTAACATGTAATGAATCTTACAGCACAAGTTAACTCCTAGTCTGCAGCCAATGTTGATCGGTTTTATAACAGGTCACCATCCTCAGAATTCAACTGTGAATTTTGAACAGAATCATTCAACAATGCTAATATCTGCATAGCAGCCCTAGTCACGTTGCAAAGCTTGATTCAGGTCAGAATAGGATTAGAAAATCCTCGTACTGGATGGGATGGGGGAGAAATAGGAAAAGGGGGTAGAATTGTAGGGTTTTTCTGCATCCTGCATTTCATATTTTGATCATGAAAAAGATTTTTAAAAGGACAGAACAAATGTCAGAAGGTATAATAATGGTGATCATGGAAAGATGGAAGAAAGATAAAGAGAGAAGATTAGAGAGGTAAAGTTAAAGAAGTGGCCTACAAATAAAGAGAATGTTTTCTAAAGTAAATATATAATGATATTTGGGATGCATGAGAAATAGAAATGTTGTGGGAAAAAATGAAGTTTCATTTTAAGACCTTTACCCCTAATTAGAGCCAGTGCAGCTAACTGGGTTATCAAAGGCAGGCCATGTCCCTCACTGTCTATGGTGAGAGGCATGTAAAAGAACCATTGCTGACTTTCGTAAAGAGTAGCTGCAAAGCCGTCAGCGTGTTTCTGTCCCTTGCTAAAGGGTTGTGACAGGAAGGGCATCCGACGTAAAAACCTCTGCCAAATCAAACGTGCAAATCAGATGATTCGCTGTGGCGACTCCCGAGAAAGAAAGGGAAAAAGCCAAAAGAGAAGAAGAAGACCCCTAATTATAGCTGGGGGTAGACTGGCACCCATTTCAACAGCAATTGTTCACACTCAGACCTAGGGGCAATTTGAAATAGCCAGTTCGCCAACTGCATGTTTTTGAACTGAGGGAAGGATCAGAGTACAATGGGGCAAAGTATATTCTTTTCAATGGGAAAATAATTGTATGACAAAAAAAAACCCAAAACAATCATGTATTACAATAAGAAACTCCCCTTCCCGCTAATCAAAAGTGGCTTTTAAATAAAAAAAGAACAGAAAGCTCTAGGTCTTTCGGCAGCACAAACAAGAGAGACTTGAACACCGAACAAATGAGGGGTGAAGGTTTGAAAATTTTACATTAACTTGGATATCACATAAATATAATTTCTTCTTCAAACACTTAACAAATTAGAGGGGAGGGTACGCATTGAGTGTAAGCAACCTCTGCCAGACACAAGCAGATGATGGTGACAAGTGCACCGATTAACCTGAAAAATCTTCACAAAGACTGCAGATGCTGTTATCACTTGGCATACTTATAATGAAATGCTTCTCCCTAGTGGGTGTCTCATGAACATTCATTCACACAATATTAGCCCTTATTGACCTTAATCCAGTTTTTTTTTTTTTCAACATGATCCCAATTTAAGTCCCAACTCAGTCCAATTTCTGCTGTACTTCTGCACTGAAACAATGCTATTGAGTATACTCCAGCCACGTATCCTATGCCATACCCTGAAATGCATCCTGATGTGTACGTCTCCAAAATATAACGACTTGTTGTAATTACGATAACAAATGTGATTGGTCTGCCTGCTAGGGTCGCATTTCCTCCTGCACATTTCAGACTGCTCATTCTTTAAACATGGTAAATTTACTCATTCATTGAAATACATACTCATTCAATCATAGTCATGATATTGTGTTACTATAAAGAAATAAATTGTGAGGTGCTAGAATGGCTGTAGATCATTATAATGGGCAGTTTAATCCTGCATCTTAATCCTGTGTATTGAAAGACTTGTTGTACTTTGAGTCGTTTAAGTTCTACCGCTTTATACAGACAAGTTCCAACACATTCAGTTAGAATTAACTCAGTTTATAATTAATAATGGGAGGCTTGGCTTCTTTTTTCTCCCCAAAATTTTTTTCAATAACCTTCTGTGTATGTTTATCATTTAAAATTAAACTTGCCACTTGTACGGCTCTTCTTCTGTGTTCAGCAATATTGTGGTATATTCTGGTGCTCCTTGCAACAGCACCTTCTAGAGGAGACATAATTCATGTTTAAGTAAACATATTTTTCCCGAAGGCTAATATCATTAATACCGTACTGGTAATACCATTATAAAAGCGGCGGTATGAGCACACAGATAGACTACATCTTGTGTAGGCGATGTAATTTGAAGGAAGTCAGTGACTGCAAAGTAGTAGTCGGTGAGAGTGTTGCCAAATAGCATAGGATGGTGGTGTGTAGGATGACGCAAAGGCAGATCAGAAGACAGAGTGGTGGAAGCTGAAAAAGGAAGAGTGTCGTGTTGTCTTCAAGGAGGAGTTGAAACAAGCTTTGGGTCATCAGGAAGTGCTTCCAGATTATTGGACAACTACAGCCAATGTGATCAGGGAGACAGGTCGGAGAGTATTTGATGTGTTCTCTGGAAGGAAAGTAGATAAGGAGACTTGGTGGTGGAAGGAGGAAGTGCAGGAGTGTGTACAAAAGAAGAGGTCAGCTAAGAAGAAGTGGGACATAGAGAGGACTGAAGAGAATAAACAGGAGTGCAGGGAGACACAGTGTAAGGCAAAGGCAGCAGTGTCAAAGGCCAAACAGAGGGCGTATGATGACTTGTATGCTAGGTTGGACAGTAAGGAGGGAGAAAATTATTTATACAGATTGGCACAGCAGAGAAATACAGATGGGAAGGACGTATTGACTGATGACAGAAGTGTCCTGGGAAAATGGAAAGCGTACTTTGAAGAGCTGATGAATGAGGAAAATGAGAGAGAGAGAAAAAAAGAGTAGAAGAGGTGACTGTTGAGGACCCAGAAGTAGCAAAGATTAGTAAAGGTGAAGTGAGGAGGGCATTG
Source organism: Plotosus lineatus (assembly GCA_024760905.1). NCBI lineage: Eukaryota > Metazoa > Chordata > Actinopteri > Siluriformes > Plotosidae > Plotosus > Plotosus lineatus. The sequence continues at coordinate 44,725,991 of CM045740.1, forward strand.
AAGAGGATGAAGAACGTAAAGGTAGTTGGTCCTGATGACATACCGGTGGAGGTATGGAAGTGTCTAGGAGGTAGCAATAGATTTTCTGACAAAAACATTCAACAAGGTCTTAGAGAGTGAGAGGATGCCGAAGGAATGGAGGAGAAGTGTGCTTATGCCCATTTTTAAGAACAAGGGAGATGTGCAGAGTTGTCGCAACTACAGAGGGATAAAGTTGATGAGCCATACGATGAAGTTATGGGAAAGAATAGTGGAAGCTAGACTAAGGGCAGAGGTCAGCATTTTTGAATAACAGTTTGGTTTCATGCCAAGAAAGAGCACCACAGATGCAGTGTTTGCTTTGAGGATGTTAATAGAGAAGTACAGAGAAGGTCAGAAGGAGCTGCATTGTGCTTTTGTGGATCTGGAGAAAGCCTATGACAGGGTGCCGAGAGAGGAACTGTGGTATTGCATGAGGAAGTCTGAAGTGGCAGAGAAGTATGTTAGAGTGGAGCAGGACATGTATGAGAGATGTAAGACAGTGGTGAGGAGTGCTGTCGGTGTGACAGAAGAGTTCAAGGTGGAGGTAGGACTGCATCAAGGGTCAGCTCTGAGCCCCTTTGTTTGCTCTGGTGATGGACAGGCTGACAGACGAGGTTAGACAAGAATCTGCATGGACTATGATGTTTGCAGATGACATTGTGATCTGTAGTGAGAGCAGAGAACAAGTGCAGGAAAATCTAGAGAGGTGGAGGTATGCCCTGGAAAGGAGGGGAATGAAGGTTAGCCTCGGTAAAACAGAACACGTGTGTGAATGACAAGGACCCAAGAGGAACGGTGAGGTTGCAGGGAGCAGAGATAAGGAAGGGGGAGAATTTTAAGTACTTAGGCTCAACAATCCAGATCAATGGAGAGTGTGGAAAAGAGGTGAAGAAGCGTGTGCAGGCAGGTTGGAATGGATGGAGAAAAGTATCTGGTGTGATGTGTGATATTGGCAAGAATGAAAGGAAAAGTGTACAAGACGGTGATGAGACCAGCAATGTTGTATGGTTTAGAAACAGTGGCCCTGGGGAAAAGACAGGAGGCAGAGCTGGAGGTAGCAGAGATGAAAATGTTGAGGTTCTCTTTGGGAGTAACGAGGATGGATAGGATCAGGAATGAGTACATCAGAGGGACAGCACATGTTAGATGTTTTGGAGACAAAGTCAGAGAGGCTAGATTGAGATGGTTTGGACATGTACAGAGGAGGGATAGTGAGTATATTGGTAGTCGGATGCTGAGGTTGGAACTACCAGGCTGACGGCCTAGAGGAAGACCAAAGAGAAGATTTATGGATGTGGTGAAGGCGGACATGAAGGTAGTTGGAGTAAGAGTAGAAGATACAGAGGATAGGGTGAGATGGAGGCAGATGGTTTGCTGTGGCGACCCCTGAAGGGAAAAGCCGAAAGGAAAAGAAGAAGAAGAAGAAGAAGAGGCAGGAAGCCAACACAAATGACAAATTTGCCTCTGTGATTCATTTATGCTATATATTGGTGGATGCTCCTGTTTGACCTCAGCTTCTATTTAGTCTGTACATTCAGTTTATATGAGCTTTCTGACTGTTTACAAATATGGATGAAACAGTACCACTGGAAACTGTTGAGGCAGTGTGACTGAAAGATACAAATTGAAGAATGTTGACGTGAAAGGATAAATGTGAGGAGGAGAAGAACAGAAGGTCTTGGTGGAGGGGTCTTTGTTAATCCTGTGTAATTGCTTTAGCCGTGTGTCAGTTTGAAGGTAAGGAGATTGAGGTGCTCTCTAGGTCATCGGCTAAAATAATCCAGTGCCACACACACTTGGTCACTTCGTCCTGACAAACTGGTAACCAGACGACAGCGTGGCACACCTGAAGCCTACCAGGATTGATGTACCATAACTGTCCAGGGTATTTATTGTGAACAGGATTTTAGCTGTTATGTGATGTGGTCTATAGTTCACTGGAGCTATCAAGATTGTTAGCTTTCCAAATGTCATTAAATATAAAACATTTATAAGCAGGTTGAGACTTGACAGAAAATGCATGATGGTAGCTGGACTGACTGGTGTCCCATTCATGGTGTATGGGATAGCGACGTTTCCTATCCCACCTAGGATAAAGCTGTTCATGAAATTAAATGACTGTATGTATCCATGTGTTTGAGATTTTACAAACAGCTGTGCCACGCTGTCGTGCTGTGCTGTCATGCACAGGTCTTTGGGATGTGTTAAGAAACTGGAGTTCTCCGAAGAAACCAATGTAAATGGGAAAACATTCAACTCCACATAGAAATGCCCCTATTGGCCACTTCGTTTAAAACCAGGATGTTCTTTCCCTGAGTGCTAAATACTACACCACTTAGTCATACCTTATGGAAGTTTGCACAGTTAGTAGGTCAGAATGCCCATCTCACAGCAGGAAGGTGCTGGGTTTGGGCTCAGTGAGTGCGGTTCCATGTGAAGTTTCCTAGTTCTCTCCCTGCTCGTCTGGGTTTCCTTCAGGTAATCCAGTTTCTTTCAAAGGTTTAAAGACATGCTCATTCGGCTAATTGACTGTTGTAAATGAAATAAGTCCAGGTCTGGCAAAATGTTCATGGTGCTCACTTTCGCCCAAAGTCAGCTGAGATAGGCTTCAAACTCCAGCTGACCTTCGTATAATTAAGTGGTTTGGAAAATAAATGAATGATTAAATCCTTAGTTATAACAATTAGCTGTAATAAACATATTGGTATTAGAATGCTTTGAGGTGGCCACATCTAAAGAGAAAATATCCACAGGAGCCACTGCAGCAATAAACCAGTTTTAATGAAAACTCCATGAAATTACACTGAATGTTTCTTTTATTGTTTTACAGTTGCTCAATATTAGCAAGCTAAAAGCACAACACAATAATTATATAGAATTGTAGAGGAGAATAATAAAATGAGTGGAAAGAAAAATAGAAGACAGAAGCATGGCTGGACAGCGACTCAACTAAGACTCTGCTCTCGGACCATGTGAATGCGTGGAGATATGCATCTGTGAGTGTACAGTATGTGAGGTATGTTCTTAAACAAGAGTGTCAACCAATTACAAAAAAAACAGCTGTTATCTTTATCAAGACAGCCTCTCGGATCAACTGTTCCGATGACAAAATCGCAGCAATGGCAGCTTGTATCTGCTTCTCTTATGTACCCACTTCCCTTTTGGTTCCTCTACCTTGCCCATTCTCATTCGTTACAACACCTGGAACTTGTGATCGAGGCAGTCGACGGTGCTGAAGCCAAGTTTCCAGGCCTGCTGGTCCTTGTAGTCGAGGCAGTCAAAGCCGAGCGAGGCAGAGACACCGTAGCCTTGCAAGGCAAGCGATGGCGACTGGCTCAGTGAGGTGCCTACAGAGGGCATGGCAAGAGGTGACAGAGCTCCCTGAGAGGTAACAGGTGACAGGTAAGGGCCACAGTCGAAGTACGGTGATGAGCTGAAGCTGGTGCCATAGGAGGACGACACTGGCCCATAGCTCATGGCATACGGGCGCTGCATGCATGCGGTACCTGAGCCACACAATGGGTCAGGCAAAGGTGACAGAGAAGCAGGGCTCCAAACAGACACCGGGGTAGAGCCTAGGGTTGGAGGAGGAAGCTGTGCAGGTGGAGGAGGAGGTGGTGGAGCCACTGACATGTTGGTCTGATCAGAAGACATTTCTGCAGGAGAAGGAGTGGCCTTTTTTTTGGGAGGCCGAGGTTTGGGTTGCCCGTTAGACTGTTGTTGCTGCTGCTGACGGCATTTGGCACGTCGGTTCTTGAACCAGACCTGCAAAATAAGACGGTCACAGGAGACCAGAGAAACACTTTAGAAGAAGAGATAGTAAGAAGAAAGACTAGTAAAAACAAAACTGTCCACCAGCAAAAGTGGTCATCAAGGATCTCCCTTCCTAAAGACTCTGACCATCACAATGTCCACCTGACTACCTTACTATTGTCTTAAGATGTTTTAGATCGACTGTTGGATTTTTGGTTAGGGATTAAACCTGTAAGAAGGTAGAACTCAAGGAAAATGGGTTGGTGACCATGCCACTGTTTAAAACCAGGTACAGTGGCATAGTGGCAGGCACCTCCACCTTACAGGTATGTCTTGCTGTAAACCTTGTCGAAATTCACACCTTTATACATAAATATTAAAGGTGTGTCTGCCCCATCTTTTTAATTTTTAAACAGTAGATTCTTATTCTAAGAGTGTCTTCACCCATGGCGCACCTGCTCTCAGACAGTCTTGATCTGTGCCCAGGAAGATCACCAGTTTCTCATTAATATACCTGAATACAACTAAGCCTACTGCCAACTCATTGCTTGTACCTTCCCTATACATCTATATCACACCTGTCCTGATCATGGTCTCACCTGTACTCTGGACTCGGGCAGGTTGATTTTGAGTGCCACCTCCTCCCTCATGAAGATGTCTGGGTAGCGTGTTTTGGTGAACAGAGCCTCTAAAATGTCCAGCTGAGTGCGGGTGAAGGTGGTGCGCTCTCTACGCTGCTTTCTTGGAGTTGCTAAAGAGGAATACAGAAGGTTTTTTGAATTCTATTTGTCATATACACACACACACACACACACACATATATATATGACAAATAGAATTCAAAAAACCTTATATATATATATATATATATATATATATATATATATATATATATATATATATATATATATATATATATATATATATATATATATATGTGTGTGTGTGTGTGTGTGTGTG
>CM045740.1:44738224-44805724 GCA_024760905.1 Plotosus lineatus
AAAGCCCGAATAGTGTCTGTATATATGAAGGGATGGATGGACTTATGGATGAATTGAAAAGAGAAATTGATAGATGGATGGGTAGACTTCTTAAGAGATAAAATAGACAAATGGATGGATGGATGGATGGATGGATGGATGGATGGATGATTAGTCCTCATGGTGTCTGCATAGATGAACAACGGATTGATTGATCAATATGGAAGGTCAAATTTATGGATAGATGGAAAAGAGAAATGGATGGATGGATTTGCAGCTTAATGGATGGATGGAAAAGAGATATGGAAGGATGGATGGATGGATGGATAGATTTGCAGCTTTATGGATGGATGGAAAAGAGAAATGGATGGATGAATGGATGGATGGATGGATGGATGGATGGATGGATGGATGGATGGATGGATAAAGTGATTAGGACTGATAGCAGCATGTTTTGAAATGATTCAGACAACAGGTGTTCCAGTTTGGTCCCATATTCCAAGTACACATTGCACACTGGCTGGTCCAGATTGTCCCTCGATGTAAGTGTGTCAGTAAGATTGCACCAGGCTCAGCGTGCTGGATGATAATGCATGCTCTTTACTAGCCTTTGTAGTTCTCGCGAGCTGGTAGACTTGATGCTGCCCAGCAGACAAAGCGACGAAAATGTTCTGACCTGTTGTGAACCCCCTCACTCACACATGCCCCAAAAACTCTGAGGTGGTTTGATTGAGTAATTTGGTGCAGTCCAATGGCATCTCCTTCACATTTCTGAAAGGTTTGTGTACTTTGTTTGGAGGTTGTAATTGTGATGTAAATGTGTCTGATCTTTTTTCGCTGATTAAATGAAGTCGTTTTCCTGTTTCTGTGCTGAATATGTGGACTGGGAAGTTTTCAGGAGGGTGATGTGGGTGAAGGGGGACGTCCATCTGGCCACCACCAGCCAGATAGCCACACAAGCAATTATGGAATGGACGATCCTTTAATCCATGCATACACACACACACACACACACACACACACACACACACACACACACACACACACACACACAAAGACATTTCGTCCACACTCCAGTCTGCCCTGACACGCTCAAGATGAGACGTTGAGATTTAGAATGAAAGAAAAATTTGCCAAAAATTGCACAGACACAATGAAGCAAGGTTAGATAGAAAGAGAGAGCAAGAGAGAGAGAGAGAGAGAGAGAGAGAGAGAGAGAGAGAGAGAGAGAAAGAGAGAGAGAGAGTGTGCAGGAAGAGGGGGGAGGGGGAGGGGGACACGTCATTGCTGGCACACTCAGATAATCCAGATTAGAGATCCTAAAAAGAACGGATTTAATCTTCTGCCCAGCCACTAATACACACACTGCTGTCATCACCAATCACTCACACACACTTAATCCCTGAAGAACTGCACACGCAGCCCACACACATGCATGCAAGAACACACTGTACAACCCCTAACACACACACACGCACACACACACACACACACACACACACACACACGTCCATATGCACACCACTCCACAAAACATCATTTACACACTCAAAGTCTTTCGAACCTTTTCAGGCACATATGTATGTGAACTGAAGCTGTGCAAAAACATTATGGGTAATAAGAGGGTGAAAGGAACTGCCTGGGAACAGCCAACAGGAATTTTAAATAATCTCTGTGTCAGAAATATCTTCTTCTTCTTTTCCTTTTGGCTTTTCCCTTCAGGGGTCGCCACAGCGAATCATCTGCCCCCATCTCACCCTATCCTCTGCATCTTCTTCTCTTACACCAACTGCCTTCATGTCCTCCTTCACCACATCCATGAATCGTCTCTTTGGTCTTCCTCTGGGCCTTCTGTCTGGTAGTTCCAACCTCAGCAGTTAAAAAAAGTGTCCTATCCATCCTCGTTACTTCCAGCTCTGCCTCTTGGCTTTTCCCCAGGGCCACTGTTCCTAAACCATACAACATCACATAGAACATCACTGGCCTCAACACCATCTTGTACACTTTTCCTTTCATTCTTTCCGATACCTTCCTATCACACATCACACCGGATACTTTTTTCCAACCATTCCAACCAGCCTGAACACGCTTCTTCACCTCTTTTCCACACTCTCCATTGCTCTGGATTGTTGAGCCTAAGTACTTAAAATCCTCCACCTTCCTTATCTCTGCTCCCTGTAACCTCAACATTCCTCTTGGGTCCTTGTCGTTCACACACGTATTCTGTCTTACTGAGGCTAACCTTCATTCCCCTCCTTTCCAGGGCATACCTCCACCTCTCTAGATTTTCCTGCACTTGTTCTCTGCACTCACTACAGATCACAATGTCATCTGAAAACATCATAGTCCATGGGGAATCTTGTATATGCTCGTCTGTCAGCCTGTCCATCACCATAGCAAACAAGAAGGGGCTCAGAGCTGACCATTGATGCAGTCCAACCTCCACCTTGAACTCTTCTGTCACACCGACAGCACACCTCACCACTGTCTTACATCTCTCATACATGTCCTGCACCACTCTAACCTACTTCTCTGCCACTCCAGACTTCCTCGTGCAATACCACAATTCCTCTCTCGGCACCCTGTCATATGCTTTCTCCAAATCCACAAAGGCACAATGCAGCTCCGTCTGACCTTCTCTGTACTTCTCTATTAACATCCTCAAGGCAAACACTGCATCTTTGGTGCTCTTTCTTGGCATGAAACCAAACTGTTGTTCACAAATGCTGATCTCTGCCCTTAGTCTAGCTTCCACTATTTTCCCCATAACTTCATCGTATGGCTCATCAACTTTATCCCTCTGTAGTTGCCACAACTCTGCACGTCTCCCGTTTTTAAAAATGGGCACCATCACACTTCTCCTCCATTCCTCCGGCTTCCTCTCACTCTCTAAGACCTTGTTGAATGTTCTTGTCAGAAAATCTACTGCTACCTCTCCGAGACACTTCCATACCTCCACTGGTATGTCATCAGGACCAACTGCCTTTCCATTCTTCATCCTCTTTAATGACCTCCTCAGTTCACCTTTACTAATCTTTGCTACTTCCGGGTCCTCAACAGTCACCTCTTCTACTCTTTTTTCTCTCATTTTCCTCATTCATCAGCTCTTCAAAGTATTCTTTCCATCTTCCCAGCACACTTCTGTCATCAGTCAATACATTTCCTTCTCTGTCTTTAATCACGCTAACTTTCTGTACGTCCTTCCCATCTCTATTTCTCTGCTGTGCCAATCTGTATAAATCATTTTCTCCCTCCTTACCGTCTAACCTAGCATACAAGTCATCATCCACCCTCTGTTTGGCCTTTGACACCGCTACCTTTGCCTTACGCTGTGTCTCCCTGTACTCCTGTTTACTCTCTTCAGTCCTCTCTATGTCCCACTTCTTCTTAGCTGACCTCTTCTTTTGTACACACTCGTGCACTTCCTCAGTCCACCACCAAGTCTCCTTATCTACTTTCCTTCCAGAGAACACACCAAGTACTCTCCTACCTGTCTCCCTGATCACATTGGCTGTAGTTGTCCAGTTATCTGGAAGCACTTCCTGACTACCCAAAGCCTGTTTCAACTCCTCCTTGAACACGACACTCTTCCTTTTTCAGCTTCCACCACTTTGTCTTCTGCTCTGCCTTTGCCTTCTTCACCTTCCTCATCATCAGCGTCATCCTGCACATCACCATCCTATGCTGTTTGGCAACACTCTCAGCCACTACTACGTTGCAGTCACTGACTTACTTCAAATTACATCGCCTACACATGATGTAGTCTACCTGTGTGCTCCTATCTCCGCTTTTATAAGTCACCCTATGCTCCTCTCTCTTCTGGAAGAAAGTATTCACCACAGCCATTTCCATCCTTTTTGCAAAATCTATCATCAGTCCTTCTGCGTTCCTGTCCTGGATACCAAACCTTCCCAACACTTTTTCGTCCCCTCTGTTTCCTGCACCAACATGTCCATTGAAGTCTGCCCCAATGATTACTCTTTCACCTCTGGGGGTACTCTGCATCACTTCATCTAACTCACTCCAGAATCTCTCCTTCTCTTCTGACATCCTGCCTGTGGGGCATAAGCACTAACAACATTGAACATCACGCCTTCAATTTCTAACTTGAGACTCATCACTCTGTCTGACTCTCTTTTCACTTCTAGAACATTCCTGACAAACTCCTCCGTCAAGATGACTCCTACTCCATTTCTCTTCCCATCCACACCATGAAAAAACAGCTTAAACCCTGCTCCTAAGTTTCTCGCCTTGCAACCTTTCCACCTGGTCTCCTGAACACACAGTATGTCCACCTTCATCCTCTGCATCATGTCAGCCAGCTCTTTACCTTTTCCTGTCATAGTTCCAACATTCAAAGTCCCTACTTTCAGTCCAAGACTCATGCCTTTCCTCTTCTCTCTCTGCCTACAGACACGCCTCCCGCTTCTCCTTCTTCGACGTCTTCAACCAACAGTGGTCCAATTTCCACCAGCACCCTGTTGGTTAACAGCATGGATGGCGGTCTTTGTTAACCCGGGCCTCGACTGATCCAGTATGATTTTCTTTGTTTTGAATTGCATATTTTGATATTTTGACGCTCCATATTTAAATATGTATTCATTAAAAAAAAAACAAAATAGTAATTTAAAGCCCATGCTGAGAAAAAGAGAATGTAATGGAGTCATGTGAGATGTGAGAATGTAATGGAGTCGTGTGTTGGGAGGAGAGTGGAGCAGTATACAGTAGTGAAGAGTACTCTGGGGTACAGTGTACAGTGGAGCTGCGTGGAGTTGAGACGAGTGTCAAGTACACCCTGAACAGGTCACCATTGCATCACAGGGCCAACATGCACTTGTTTAAGGGCACACTTCCAGGCGATCAGTCTAATATGTATGTTTTTGAACTGTGGGGGGAAACCCATGAAACCAATGGGAGAACGTACAAACTCCACACCAGAAACGCCTTCACCGAGCCTGGAACCCGAAGCCAGGACCTTCTATCTACTATGCCGGCCTGAAGATGCCGTGCTTACCACAACGCCACCGTGTTGCAATTAAATAAATAATTAATTCACCATTAAAATGAGCGTAACAGAGCAGGGAAATCTGCACTGATGTGCAGGACTGGTATGGGCTCCTGCGGGACCAGGGCAGAAAAATTCTGAAGTGCAGTTGAGTTTTATAGAGGAGAGAAGAAAAGATACTTTTGGATGATATTTTTAAGTGGTTCTGGATTACTGTTTCAAGCCCCTGTACCACTAAGATGAGATGGATGGGCCCTTGAGCAAGGCCCTAAATACTCAGTTGTTCAGTTGTGTAAATGTGATAAATGTGAGTCACTCTGGAGAAGGGTGTCTGCCAAATTCCATAAATGAAAATGAATGACGCTCGTATCTTTCAATGACTGCATGACTGCCCCCTAGTGGTAAACTCTCTCTTTCTTTCTCTCTGTCCCGCTTTCTCTTTCTCTGTCCCACTCTCTCTGTGTGTCCTGCTCTCTCTCTCTCTCTCTCTGTCTCTCTCTCTCTGTGTCCCCTCTCTCTCTCTCTCTCTCTCTCCCTCACACCCTCTTTCGTTCTCTCTCTATCTTTCTCTCACTCTTTGTCCCGCTCTGTCTCTGTCCCGCTCTCTCGTTCTCTGTCCCACTCTCTCTCGGTCCTCTCTCTCTCTCTCTCTCTCTCTCTCTCTCTCTCTCTCTCTCTATCTCCTCGAACACACTGGCTTTTAACATTTAGTCCAATATTGCATATTTTAAGTAAACAGACTATGTTTCATGCAAACGATTTGTTTTCAGTTCAAAATGAATCAGAAATCATGTCAGGCTAAAGTAAATAATGTTTGATATGATAAATAAAAAAGCAGACCCTTGCTTTTTATTCCAGTTTGACAACAAACAGAAAAATAATCATCATCATCATCTTCCGCTTCATCTGGGGTCGGGTCACGGGGGCAGCAGCCTACGCAATGCGGTCCAGATGTCCTTCTCCCCGGCCACTTCCTCCAGTTCTTCCGGGCGGGACATCGAAGCATTCCCAGACAAGCCGAGACAGAGTCCCTCCAGCATGTTCTAGGTCGACCCCGGGGTCTCTTCCCAGTCGGACATGCCCGAAACACCACACCAGGGAGGATTTCAGGAGGCATTCTGACCAGATGCCCAAGCCACCTCAACTGGCCCCTCTCAATGCAGAGGAGCAGCGGATCTACTCCGAGCTCTTTCCGGATGGGAGAGCTTCTCACCTTATCTCTAAAGGAGAGCCCCGCCACCCGGCAAAGGAAGCTCATTTCAGCCGCTTGTATCCGCGATCTTGTTCTTTCGGTCACTACCCAAAGCTCATGACCATAGGTGAGGGTTGGAATGTAGGTCGACTGGTAAATTGAGAGCATTTACAGCAGAGGCTGCAGCGATCCACCTGTCGATCTCCCGCTCCATCCTTAACTCATTCGTTAACGAGAGATACTTGAACTCCTCCACAGACAAATAAATAATTTTTTATTCAACCAGAAAATTGGCAGATTTCTGAGGAAAACCATTTGAGATGTTTCCGGAAACCTTTGTGTGTTTCGCCAAAGATCGGCACCAATGACGTGGAAGAAACACTAGATCGTGGACTGGCCCCTTTCACGTGGAAATTCGGCTTCAACTTCCGGTTAGGGAAAAACAAAACTTCGGGTACTATTTTCAATTGAGAGTCGACATCCTTTGGTGTCCTTATAATAGTCCATTTTTAAACACAACAACATCAAATTTAATTGGATAACATTAGGTTTAGCTTGTTTTGTGTCAATATGGTTAATTCTTGTTGTGCTGTTGGCTGTCAAAACCGTGCAGGCGGTCGCAAAGAAGTAACTTACACAGAAATTTATGAATGACTACTTTTTATTATTAGCCCCAGTGTAACTAGTAACATTTAGTGTTAATTATTGTTAACCTTTTAGAGCTTTGTTGGAGCTCCAGTTTAAAAGACTAAAAGATTGTGTGAGTTCTTTCTTCCTTTCGGCATTTTTCCCTCGTGTTTCCCTATTCATATAACAATTTTGATGTCCAAATGGGAAAAACAGGATGAAATACTCATATGTTTCGTGGAACACAGTACATTCTGCACTCCTAATATTTACTGATCGAATACACCAGAATACATATCGGGAGCTTTCATTTTTCAGAAATTTCCCAGTGAGCCCCCCAAACCCCCCTAGAGAAGTTTAGCACTTCTGGCATTTTTCACTCTCTGGGGCGAATTATAGCTTAAAATCCTGGGCAGAACCCTGATAATAGCAATAAGTTAGTAAGTTGATTAAAATCCTCCCCCATAGACCATTGAGTTTTTCTAACCACTGTTACATATATCAGAAGAACACTAAAACTGAGCAGGGTCTGCATTTAGACATCGGTATGGATCGGGCGAATAGATTGATGTGTGCACCATAGCTACAGAAAGCTACAGAAATTATATCTTGAGAACTTTTTATATTACTCCAGCGTACCATTTTACCGCAATTACCACAGGAAATGTTTTTATATTATGAGTGTAAAGTTACATCGGGCCCCGCGATAAAATAAGTTCATACGGTGGTGCCACCTGTCATAGTAATTGAATTCCATGAAAAAAATACAGATGTTTATGTATCATATCTAGTACTTTATTTCATAGTCAATCCCGCATCAGCTTGCCCAGATGAGGGACCTGGTCCTAGACCTCTTGTTAGATAATACAATTCACATTTTGTTCTTATGTTGCATTCCAGATGGGTGAGCAGCATATCAGGTGCTAAACCTGCTTCAGTCAAAGGCAGCAGCTGAGTCACAAAACTACAGCTACTACAGCATCATGCCTGATGGAATGTCTCTGAGGAAGCATCTCAACTGAGATCCAAAGCATCAAGAGATGGTTGGCTTTGTTGACCTTGGTGCAGGGTCACTGGAAGGTGGTGCAGGAGAGGCTACTGAGGCACTTGTTGTTATGGCTGTTGGCCTCCAGGGCCAGTGGAAAGTGCCTGTTGCATATTTTTAACCAGTAGTTTATCAGCAGAAATCCAGTGTCAATTGTTATTATCTGTTGTTTGTGCACTGTCTGATTGTGATGTACATGTTTTGGCTCTTGTTATGGATGGTCATACTACAAATCAAAAAATGGCAACTGTTTTAGGCTGTTCAATTGTACATGATAATATCAATAGTAGTTTTCCACACCCATCTGACAGTTCTCGTAACATTCATGTGTTCTTTGATGCTTCTCACCTGCTTAAAAATGTCAGAGGTGCACTTCTTTCTTTGAGTGAAATCAAAACGTCTGTTGGTACAGCTAAATGGAAAGATATTGTACGTTTGCAGGAACTTCAAGCTTCTGAAGGTTTACATGCTGCAAACAAACTTACCACTAAACATATTCGCTTCCAAAAGCAGACAATGAATGTGAGGTTAACAGCACAAATAATGAGTTCTTCAGTAGATGCTGCTTTAAGGTATGGATGTCAAATAGACTGTGATGATTTTGATGACTGTAATGCAGCCATGAGGGGTGACACAAACAAGTGCCCACCCTCACGCCGTTCCCAAGCCCGGCTAAATGCAGAGGGTTGCGACAGGAAGGGCATCCGGTGTAAAACTTTTGCCAGAATACAAATTGCAAACCGTAAAAAGACAAATTTCATACAGGATCGGTCGAGGCCCGGGTTAACAGCAACCGCCATCCGTGCTGTTAACCAACAGGGTGCTGGTGGAAATTGGACTACTGTTGGTCGAAGACGTCGAAGAAGGAGAAGTGGGAGGCATGTCCGTAGGCAGAGAGAGAGAAGAGGAAAAGCACGAGTTTAGGACTGACAGTAGGGACTTTGAATGTTGGAACGATGAAAGGAAAAGGTAGAGAGCTGGTTGACATGATGCAGAGGAGGAAGGTGGACATACTGTGTGTTCAGGAGACCAGGTGGAAAGGTAGCAAGGCTAGAAGTTTAGGAGCAGGGTTTAAGCTGTTTTTTTTCATGGTGTGTATGGGAAGAGAAATGGAGTAGGAGTCATCTTGAAGGAGGGGATGGTCAGGAATGTTCTAGAAGTGAAAAGAGTGTCAGACAGAGCGATGAGTCTCACGTTAGAAATTGAAGGTGTGATATTCAATGTTGTTAGTGCTTATGTCCCACAGGCAGGATGTGAGCTGGAAGAGAAGGAGAGATTCTGGAGGGAGTTAGATGAAGAGATGCAGACGACCCCCAAGGGTGGAAAAAATGGTCCTTGGTGCAGACTTCAATGGGCATGTTGGTGCAGGAAACAGAGGAGACGAGACAGTGATGGGCAGGTTTGGTATCCAGGACAGAAACACAGAAGGACAGATGTTGATAGATTTTGCAAAAGGATGGAAATGGCTGTGGAGAATACTTTCTTCAAGAAGAAACAGGAGCATAGGGTGACTTGTAAAAGTGGAGGTAGGAGCACACAGGTGGACTATATCTTGTGTAGGCGATGTAATTTAAAGGAAGTCAGTGACTGCAAAGTAGTAGCGGGTGAGAGTGTTGCCAAACAGCATAGGATGGTGGTGTGCAGGATGATGCTGATGGTGAGAAAGGTGAAGAAAGCAAAGGCAGAGCAGAAGACAAAGTGGTGGAAGCTGAAAAAGGAAGAGTGTCGGGTTGTCTTCAAGGAGGAGTTGAAACAGGTTTTTGGTGGTCAGTAAGTGCCTCCAGGTGACTGGACAACTACAGCTTATGTGATCAGGGAGACAGGTAGGAGAGTACTTGGTGTGTCCTCTGGAAGGACAGTAAATAAGAAGACTTGGTGGTGGAATGAGGAAGTGCAGGAGTGTGTACAAAAGAAGAGGTTAGCTAAGAAGAAATGGGACATAGAGAGGACTGAAGACAGTAAACAGCAGTACAGGGAGACACAGCGTAAGGCAAAAGTAGCGGTGTCAAAGGCCAAACAGAGGGCGTATGATGACTTGAATGATAGGTCAGACAGTATGGAGGGAGAAAATGATTTATACATGTTGGCACAGCAGAGAAATAGAGATGGGAAGGATGTGCAACAAGTTAGAGTGATTAAGTACACAGTGGGAAACGTGTTGACTGATGACAGAAGTGTGTTGGGAAGATGGAAAGAGTACTTTGAAGAGCTGATGAATGAGAAAAATAAGAGAGAAAAAAGAGTAGAAGAGGTGACTGTTGAGGACCAGGAAGTAGCAAAGAGTAGTATGGGTGAAGTGAGGAGGGCATTGAAGAGGATGAAGAGTGGAAAGGCAGTTGGTCCTTATGACATACCGATGGAGGTATGGAAGTGTCTAGGAGAGGTAGTAGATTTTCTGACAAGAACATTCAACAAGGTCTTAGAGAGTGAGAGGATGCCGGAGGAATGGAGAAGTGTGCTGGTGCCCATTTTTAAGAACAAGGGAGATGTGCAGATTTGTGGAAACTACAGATGGATAAAGTTGATGAGCCATACGATGAATTATGGGAAAGAATAGTTTAAGCTAGACTAAGGGCAGAGGTCAGCATTTGTGAACAACAGTTTGGTTGAAAGAAAGAGCACCACAGATACAGTGTTTGCCTTGAGGATGTTAATAGAAAAGTACAGAGAAGGTTAGAAGGAGCTGCATTGTGCCTTTGTGGATCTGGAGAAAGCATATGACAGGGTGCTGAGAGAGGAACTGTGGTATTGCATGAGGAAGTCTGGAGTGGCAGAGAAGTATGTTAGAGTGGTGCAGGACATGTATGAGAGATGTAAGACAGTGGTGAGGTGTGCTGTCGGTGTGACAGAAGAGTTCAAGGTGGATGTGGGACTGCATCAAGGGTCAGCTCTGAGCCCCTTCTTGTTTGCTATGCTGATAGACAGGCTGACAGACGAGATTAGCCAAGAAATTCCATGGACTATAATATTTGCAGATGACATTCTGATCTGTAGTGAGAGCAGAGAACAAGTGCAGGAAAATCTAGAGAGGTGGAGGTATGCCCTGGAAAGAAGGGGAATGATGGTTAGCCTCAGTAAAACAGAATACATGTGTGTGAACGACAAGGACCCAAGAGGAATGGTGAGGTTACAGGGAGCAGAGATAAAGAAGGTGGAGGATTTTAAGTACTTAGGCTCAACAATCCAGAGCAATGGAGAGTGTGGAAAAGAGGTGAACAAGCATGTGCAGGCAGGTTGGAATGGTTGGAGAAAAGTATCTGGTGTGATGTGCAATAGGAAGGTATCAACAAGAATGAAAGGAAAAGTGTATAAGACGGTGGCCCTGGGGAAAAGACAGGAGGCAGAGCTGGAGGTAGCAGAGATGAAAATGTTGAGGTTCTTTTTGGGATTAACGAGGATGGACAGGATCAGGAATGAGTACATCAGAGGGACAGCACATGTTAGAGGTTTTGGAGACAAAGTCAGAGAGGCTAGATTGTGATGGTTTGGACATGTACAGAGGAGGATAGTGAGTACTAGTATATTGATAGTAGGATGCTGAGGTTGGAACTACCAGGCAGAAGGTCTAGAGGAAAACCAAAGAGAAGATTCATGGATGTGGTGAAGGAGAACATGAAGGTAGTTGGAGTAAGAGTAGAAGATACAGAGGATAGGTTGAGATGGAGGCGGATAGTTTGCTGTGGCGATCCATGAAGGGAAAAGCCGAAAGGAAAAGAAGAAGAAGAAGATTTTGATTACTGTGAAGGGACAGCAAATTTTGTAACTGTTATAGGCCATCTCTTTGATATTTTCAACAGTCGTCTGCCTTGTGCAAAAGGTTATAAAAGTCCATTCAGGCCAGAAAATCTTGCTTACACTGAGAGGTTTTTAATGCAAAGTCAGTATTACTGAGTATGATGGATATGTCTGGTAGAAAGGTGTGTTTTTTTAAGAGGAAACCAATGACACCTGTCTTTCTCCCTGGATAGAGATATTTATTGACATACATGTTATCTCAGGACCATTTGGAACTTTTTTCTCTGCTGTGCGACAATGTGGTGGGTGGAATGACAATCCATCAGCTTTGCAGTTCTTCAGTGCTTTCGGATCCCTGCTTAGACATGCTGGTGTCTATCACTGATTCTATTCAAGCAAATTGTGTATCACAGGACACAACATCCTTATTGAATGTTGTTGATACTGGGGCTGATATGGTTGTGCCTGCAATCTCTTTTCATTCAGCTCTCTGTGATCGTACATACAGTGTTACCAAACCTGGGTTGAGTGCATTTGTTGAGGGAATCGTCGAATATATTGCTGGATTGGTAGTGCGTGCAGTCACAAAGAAGATTTCTTCCAGCGAATGTTCAGTGGCACTGATCAGGCCTGCCTCAGAATGTACATCAGCCTTGCTTATTTTAAAAAATAAAGGTGGACTTGTCCCAGCAGAAAGCGTTATTCGTATTGCAAAACACTGTGAAATTGTGTTGAGGTCTTCTGTTAACATCAAGCAAGTTGTTAGTGCATCGTTGGTTTCTAAAATGTTGATTGACCTTCCAAATGATTTGTTTCCTGAAATGACTCAGAATTTTATAGAAACTACAAAAGGTATTGATGCACACGGTTCTGCAATGATCAAATTGATTTGTGAACAATTCATCAAGGTTCGTAGATTTCACAAGATCAATCTCACTGATCTCAGTCTTACAGGGGACAGTGTCAGACCCCAGGTGAACAAAACTGTGTTGTTTAAACACCAACAGGACTAAAAAGGAATGGTGGTTTCTTAACTAATCTGTCACCTTTTATGCAAATAGGAAGGGTCACTTTAGTTAAATGTTAAATGTTAACATGACAAGCATGTATGTAACTGGTCTGTTATTGTGTATACTGTATCTGTCATCAATAAAAAAAAAGTATCATGTTGATCCTTCTCATTTATATGATATAATATTACATGTGTAGTTTAACTGTAAGTGTTTGTGGTTATAAGTGTGTAGTGCCGTTTTGTTACAAAAAGTGTGGGGAAAATTCCTTGTAATTTGTTGACTAGATCAATAGAAAGCACTGCTACACTATACTCAGGCAAGAGAGGTGGGCGTGGCAGTTGAGGTGTTTGACATGGGGAATATTATTAAGGTCTGTACCTCCTATTATGTGTCGATGTGGCTTCCGCAGCCGTGAGGGAGGGGTACAAGCCAGTGTCTCTCCCTCACACCGGTCCCAAGCCCGGACAAATGCAGAGGGTTGTGTCAGGAAAGGCATTCGGCGTAAAACAAATGCCAAATAAAACATGCGAGTCATATCAGGAAAATTCATACCGGATCGGTCGAGGCCCAGGTTAACAACGACCGCCATCAGTGCCGTCAACCAACAGGGTGCTGGTGGAAATTGGACTACTGTTGGTCGAAGACGTTGACGAAGGAGAGGAAGGAGGCATGTCCATAGGCAGAGAGAGAAGAGGAAAGGCAGGAGTCTAGAACTGAAAGTAGGGACTTAGAATGTTGGAACTATGACAGGAAAAGGTAGAGAGCTGGCTGACATGATGCAGAGGAGGAAAGTGGACATACTGTGTGTTCAGGAGACCAGGTGGAAAGGTAGCAAGGCTAGAAGCTTAGGAGCAGGGTTTAAGCTGTTTTTTCATAGTGTGGATGGGAAGAGAAATGGAGTAGGAGTCATCTTGAAGGAGGAATTTGTCAGGAATGTTCTAGAAGTGAAAACAGTGTCAGACAGAGTGATGAGTCTCAAGTTAGAAATTGAAGGTGTGATGGTCAATGTTGTTAGTGCTTATGCCCCACAGACAGGATGTGAGCGAGAAGAGAAGGAGAGATTCTGGAGGGAGTTAGATGAAGTGATGCAGAGTACCCCCAGAGGTGAAAGAGTGGTCATTGGGGCAGACTTCAATGGACATGTTGGTGCAGGAAACAGAGGGGACGAGGAAGTGATGGATAGGGTTGGTATCCAGGACAGGAGCATGAAGGACAGATGTTGGTAGATTTTGCAAAAAGGATGGAATTGGTTGTGGTGAATACTTTCTTCCAGAAGAGAGAGGAGCATAGGGTGACTTATAAAAGTGGCGGTAGGAGCACACAGGTAGACTACATCTTGTGCAGGCGATGTAATTTAAAGGAAGTCAGTGACTGCAAAGTAGTAGCGGGTGAGAGTGTTGCCAAACAGCATAGGATGGTGGTGTGCAGGATGATGCTGATGGTGAGGAAGGTGAAGAAGGTAAAGGCAGAGCAGAAGACAAAGTGGTGGAAGTTGAAAAAGGAAGAGTGTCGGGTTGTCTTCAAGGAGGAGTTGAAATAGGCTTTGGGTGGTCAGGAAGTGCTTCAAGATGACTGGACAACTACAGCTAATGTGATCAGGGAGACAGGTAGGAGAGTACTTGGTGTGTCATCTGGAAGGAAAGTAGATAAAGAGACCTGGTGGTGGAATGAGGAAGTGCAGGAGTGTGTACAAAGGAAGAGGTTAGCTAAGAAGAAGTGGGACATTGAGAAAACCGAAGAGAGTAAACAGGAGTACAGGGAGACACAGCGTAAGGCAAAGGTAGCAGTGTCAAAGGCCAAACAGAGCGCGTTTGATGACTTGTATGCTTGGTTGGAAAGTAAAGAGGGAGAAAATGATTTATACAGGTTGGCACAGCAGAGAAATAGAGATGGGAAGGACGTGCAGCAAGTTAGATTGATAAAGGACAGAGAGGGAAATGTATTGACTGATGACAGACGTGTGCTGGGAAGATGGAAACAGTACTTTGAAGAGCTGATGAATGAGGAAAATGAGAGAGAGAGAAAAAAAGAGTAGAAGAGGTGACTGTTGAGGACCAGGAAGTAGCAAAGATTAGTAAGGGTGAAGTGAGGAGGGCATTGAAGAGGATGAAGAATGGAAAGGCAGTTGGTCCTGATGACATACCGGTGGAGGTATGGAAGTGTCTAGGAGAGGTAGCAATAGATTTTCTGACAAGAACATTTAACAAGGTCTTAGAGAGTGAGAGGATGCCAGAGGAATGGAGGAGAAGTGTGCTGGTGCCCATTTTTAAGACGTGCAGAGTTGTGGCAACTCAGAGGGATAAAGTTGATGAGCCATACAATGAAGTTATGGGAAAGAATAGTGGAAGCTAGACTAAGGGCAGAGGTCAGCATTTGTGAACAACAGTTTGGTTTCATGCCCAGAAAGAGCACCACAGATGCAGTGTTTGCCTTGAGGATGTTAATGGAGAAGTACAGAGAAGGTCAGAAAGAGCTGCATTGTGCCTTTGTGGATCTGGAGAAAGCATATGACAGGGTGCTGAGAGAAGAACTGTGGTATTGCATGAGGAAATCTGGAGTGGCAGAGAAGTATGTTAGAGTGGTGCAGGACATGTATGAGAGATGTAAGACAGTGGTGAGGTGTGCTGTCGGTGTGACAGAAGAGTTCAAGTTGGAGGTGGAACTGCATCAAGGGTCAGCTCTCAGCCCCTTCTTGTTTGCTATGGTGATGGACAGGCTGACAGACGAGGTTAGACAAGATTCCCCATGGACTATGATGTTTGCAGATGACATTGTGATCTGTAGTGAGAGCAGAGAATAAGTGCAGGAAAATCTAGAGAGGTGGAGGTATGCCCTGGAAAGGAAGGGAATGAAGATTAGCCTCAGTAAGACAGAATACATGTGCATGAATGACAAGGACCCAAGAAGAACGGTGAGATTACAGGGAGCAGAGATAACAAAGGTGGAGGATTTTAAGTACTTGGGCTCAACAATCCAGAGCAATGGAGAGTGTGGAAAAGAGGTCAAGAAGCGTGTGCAGGCAGGTTGGAATGGTTGGAGAAAAGTGGCCGGTGTGATGTGTGATAGGAGGGTATCGGCAAGAATGAAAGGAAAAGTGTACAAGACGGTGTTGAGGCCAACGATGTTGTATGGGTTAGAAACAGTGGCCCTGGGGAAAAGACAGGAGGCAGAGCTGGAGGTAGAAGAGATGAAAATGTTGAGGTTCTCTTTGGGAGTAACGAGGATGGATAGGATTAGGAATGAGCACATCAGAGGGACAGCACATGCAAGACGTTTTGGAGACAAAGTCAGAGAGGCTAGATTGAGATGGTTTGGACATGTCCAGAGGAGGGATAGTGAGTATATTGGTAATAGGATGCTGAGGCTGGAACTACCAGGCAGAAGGCCTAGAGGAAGACCAAAGAGACGATTCATGGATGTGGTGAAGGAGGACATGAAGGTCGTTGGTGTAAGAGAAGAAGATGCAAAGGATTGGGTGAGATGGAGGCAGATGATTCGCTGTGGCGACCCCTGAAGGGAAAAGCCGAAAGGAAAAGAAGAAGTATCTTCCAATCCTTCCTGAGCATGCTGCAAATGTTTACATTATATTCATGTCTTCTTCTTCTTCTTTTCCTTTCGGCTTTTCCCTTCAGGGGTCGCCACAGCGAATCATCTGCCTCCATCTCACCCTATCCTTTGCATCTTCTTCTCTTACACCAACGACCTTCATGTCCTCCTTTACCACATCCATGAATCGTCTCTTTGGTCTTCCTCTAGGCCTTTTGCCTGGTAGTTCCAGCCTCAGCATCCTATTACCAATATACTCACTATCCCTCCTCTGTACATGTCCAAACCATCTCAATCTAGCCTCTCTGACTTTGTCTCCAAAACGTCTTACATGTGCTGTCCCCTCTGACGTGCTCATTCCTAATCCTATCCATCCTCGTTACTCCCAAAGAGAACCTCAACATTTTCATCTCTGCTACCTCCAACTCTGCCTCCTGTCTTTTCCCCAGGGCCACTGTTTCTAACCCATACAGCATCGTTGGCCTCAACACCGTCTTGTACACTTTTCCTTTCATTTTTGCCGATACCCTCCTATCACACATCACACCGGACACTTTTCTCCAACCATTCCAACCTGCCTGCACACGCTTCTTGACCTCTTTTCCACACTCTCCATTGCTCTGGATTGTTGAGCCTAAGTACTTAAAATCCTCCACCTTTCTTATCTCTGCTCCCTGTAATCTCACCGTTCCTCTTTGGTCCTTGTCATTCATGCACATGTATTCTGTCTTACTAAGGCTAATCTTCATTCCCCTCCTTTCCAGGGCATACCTCCAGCTCTCTAGATTTTCCTGCACTTGTTCTCTGCTCTCACTACAGATTACAATGTCATCTGCAAACATCATAGTCCATGGGGAATCTTGTCTAACCTCGTCTGTCAGCCTGTCCATCACCATAGCAAACAAGAAGGGGCTGAGAGCTGACCCTTGATGCAGTTCCACCTCCACCTTGAACTCTTCTGTCACACCAACAGCACACCTCACCACTGTCTTACATCTCTCATACATGTCCTGCACCACTCTAACATACTTCTCTGCCACTCCAGACTTCCTCATGCAATACCACAGTTCTTCTCTCGGCACCCTGTCATATGCTTTCTCCAGATCCACAAAGGCACAATGCAGCTCCGTCTGACCTTCTCTGTACTTCTCCATTAACGTCCTCAAGGCAAACACTGCATCTGTGGTGCTCTTTCTGGGCATGAAACCAAACTGTTGTTCACAAATGCTGACTTCTGCCCTTAGTCTAGCTTCCACTATTCTTTCCCATAACTTCATCGTATGGCTCATCAACTTTATCCCTCTGTAGTTGCCACAACTCTGCACGTCTCCCTTGTTCTTAAAAATGGGCACCAGCACACTTCTCCTCCATTCCTCTGGCATCCTCTCGCTCTCTAAGACCTTGTTAAATGATCTTGTCAGAAAATCTACTGCTACCTCTCCTAGACACTTCCATACCTCCACCGGTATGTCATCAGGACCAACTGCCTTTCCATTCTTCATCCTCTTCAATGCCCTCCTCACTTCACCCTTACTAATCTTTGCTACTTCCTGGTCCTCAACAGTCACCTCTTCTACTCTTTTTTCTCTCTCATTTTCCTCATTCATCAGCTCTTCAAAGTACTCTTTCCATCTTCCCAGCACGCTTCTGTCATCAGTCAGTACATTTCCCTGTCTGTCCTTTATCAATCTAACTTGCTGCACGTCCTTCCCATCTCTATTTCTCTGCTGTGCCAACCTGTATAAATCATTTTCTCCCTCCTTACTTTCCAACCGAGCATACAAGTCATCAAACGCGCTCTGTTTGGCCTTTGACACTGCTACCTTTGCCTTACGCTGTGTCTCCCTGTACTCCTGTTTACTCTCTTCGGTTTTGTCAATGTCCCACTTCTTCTTAGCTAATCTCTTCCTTTGTACACACTCCTGCACTTCCTCATTCCACCACCAAGTCTCCTTATCTACTTTCCTTCCAGATGACACACCAAGTATTCTCCTACCCGTCTCCCTGATCACATTCGCTGTAGTTGTCCAGTCATCTGGAAGCACTTCCTGACCACCCAAAGCCTGTTTCAACTCCTCCTTGAAGACAACCCGACACTCTTCCTTTTCAACTTCCACCACTTTGTCTTCTGCTCTGCCTTTGCCTTCTTCGCCTTCCTCACCATCAGCATCATCCTGCACACCACCATCCTATGCTGTTTGGCAACACTCTCACCCGCTACTACTTTGCAGTCACTGACTTCCTTTAAATTACATCGCCTGCACAAGATGTAGTCTACCTGTGTGCTCCTACCTCCACTTTTATAAGTCACCCTATGCTCCTCTCTCTTCTGGAAGAAAGTATTCACCACTGCCATTCCCATCCTTTTGCAAAATCTACCAACATCTGTCCTTCATGCGTTCCTGTCCTGGATACCAAACCTACCCATCACTTCCTCGTCCCCTCTGTTTCCTGCACCAACATGTCCATTGAAGTCTGCCCCAATGACCACTCTTTCACCTCTGGGGGTACTCTGCATCACTTCATCTAACTCCCTCCAGAATCTCTCCTTCTCTTCTCGCTCACATCCTGTCTGTGGGGCATAAGCACTAACAACATTGACCATCACACCTTTAATTTCTAACTTGAGACTCATCACTCTGTCTGACACTCTTTTCACTTCTAGAACATTCCTGACAAACTCCTCCTTCAAGATGACTCCGACTCCATTTCTCTTCCCATCCACACCGTGATAAAACAGCTTAAACCCTGCTCCTATGCTTCTAGCCTTGCGACCTTTCCACCTGGTCTCCTGAACACACAGTATGTCCACCTTCCTCCTCTGCATCATGTCAGCCAGCTCTCTACCTTTTCCTGTCATAGTTCCAATATTCAAAGTCCCTACTTTCAGTCCTCGACTCATGCCTTTCCTCTTCTCTCTCTGGCAACGGACGCGCCTCCCGCCTCTCCTTCTTCGACGTCTTCGACCAACAGTAGTCCAATTTCCATCAGCACCCTGTTGGTTGACGGCACTGATGGCGGTCGTTGTTAACCCGGGCCTCGACCGATCCGGTATGTCATTCTTTCTTGTGATTCGCATAGTTTATTTGGCATTTGTTTTACGCCGGATGCCCTTCCTGACGCAACCCTCTGCATTTATCCGGGCTTGGGACCGGCGTGAGGGAGAGACACTGGTTTGTGCCCCCCCCCTCACGGCTGCATTACATTATATTCATGTCTCTGGGGATCCAAAACATCCGAAGTATTTACATTTGTCGCATCGTTTTCCATCTCGACGTGTGTCTTCTTACCGCCTTTTTTGCCCTAACCGGAAGTCCGAGCCGACTGACCACGGCTGCATGCATAAGATATGCAGTGCACGCGGGCTCGTGTTTCCCCACGTCATTTAGCGGCATTATCTAAGTTACGTCAAGTCCTACGAATGAATCTGATTGGCCATACGAGCAACGCTACATCTTGATTGGTTGATTTTTACTTCGTGACCTCCTTCAACCCGGATGTTTTTATTTTTTCCTGAGGAAGAGTTCAGAGAAGACAGCGGGGATGAAAAGTGAATGTAAACATTGT
Source organism: Plotosus lineatus (assembly GCA_024760905.1). Lineage (NCBI taxonomy): Eukaryota > Metazoa > Chordata > Actinopteri > Siluriformes > Plotosidae > Plotosus > Plotosus lineatus. Next base: position 44,757,934 of record CM045740.1, read on the forward strand.
GTGAAGGCTTTTTATTTGATAGAATAGTTTGTTTGTGAGGATGTTACCTGACGCTGGAGGTTCGTGTCCCTTTGTGGAGGATAGTTTTAGTCGCTTTCCGTCCCAGAGTAACATATACGGGCTGTGCCAGGCGGGAGAGGACGAGCTGTTAGCGGCGACACTGAAAGGAAAAGTCGTCTGTTTTCGATACCAAGATCTGCAGCATAAAATCCGACCAGTGGCTAAAGAGGTGCAGTTCACTTACATACCAGGTAACAGCATCGCACACGACATTATTAACTACAACTCTGTGAGCTATCGTCGGGAGAATCAATCAAACTATTTTGAATCGACTCTGATTTGGATTCTTCCGGTGGGACACGGGTACTGTATCTTGATTGAAATGTATATGTTTTAAAGACACAAAACATTGATAATCCTGGTACTGTGATTTGCATGAGGACTTAAATGATTTCTACTGTACATTACTGCCATTAAATACACTCACAAAAGCTTCAATATTCGTGAGAAATTCTGAATCAGGTACAGCATCTGTGGAATCGACTCCCTCGATTCTTTTAATCGGACTGAACTCCTGTTATATTCTGCATTGAACGACAAGGGGTGTATTTATTTTTACTTGTTTAGTTTATTTCAATAGTGAGTCTTCACTCACACGCTGAACTCAGGTGCCTGTCCCAGCTCGCCCGACCATTGCAGGGAAAATTCACACACAGCCATTGCCACCTCAGGACAAATTTGTAAGATGGCCTTATGTGCAGGACTTTAGACTGTGGGGGGGAAACCCATGCAAGCATGAAGAGCGCATGCAAACCCCACACACATAAACACCTTGCCGAGCATCGAACCTGGGACCTTCCTGCAATGAGGCGAACCGCTTACCATACGAACCGCGATCGTGCTGCTCCCAGTGTCCGAGCTTTAATACTTTTTTCCTGTCCCCCCTTCAGTTGATGCTGAGATTGTGTCCATTGATGCATTTAACAAGTCTGCTCCGAACAGAGGCCTGGTGGTGGGCATCACCTTTATTAAGGTATGTACTTTTTCTCATTCCTTTTCCAGACTGTGTTTTTGCTCTCCATGGGAGATGAGTCATTTATTTACCGAACAGCCTTAACCCTATGGGGGTCGCAGAGACATTGGAGCCTATCTTAGCTCACTCTGGGCAAAGGTGGGCAATGCTCATAACAGCTCACCAGTCCATCGCAGGGCCACTGACACACACCCCAAGGGGAAATTTGGAACTGTCAATTCGCCAAATGTGTACATCTTTTGGACTGTCGGAGGAAACCGGAGTGCCTGGAGAAAACCCACATAAATACGGGGAGAACATTCTAACTCCACACAGAAAGCCCCCATCGAGCAAAGAACTCGAACCTGAGACCTTCTTACCACGACATCGTGAGCCATGCTCCAGAAAATGATGAATTTTTCAGAGTGTCATGAGGTAAAATTTCAGACTTAAATAAAAATATTCCTCATTTTTGTGTTACACGTGTCCCTCAGGACTCGGGTGATAAAGCGACGCCATTCCTGAATATCTACTGCGAGTACGAGCCAGGGGCGGAGTTTCACCTGGAGTCCATTGCTCGTAGGTCTACAGTTTGTAGTTGTTGTTGTAACATTGATTAACTTCTCATTATTGTCTGAAGGGAAATGTGAAGAGATTCTGTGTCTGCTTCCCAGAGAGCTGCCTGAACCTGGAGCTGCAGTTCACTCCATTCCAGCTGTATCACACTGAGTGAGTGGACACTCCGCCCATTTCAAGGGCATTTTGGGGGCACAACCACCAGTCTACTGACAGTAATGCTTTTGGAGGTTTTTACCCAGAAAAAAATAGATGCTGATGTGTGTGTGTGTGTGTGTGTGTGTGTGTGTGTGTGTGTGTGTGTGTTTAGGCTGCAGTATGATGGAGGAGACAAAGAGACCGTGTTCCTGCTCAGTGGACATGATCAGCGCATACACCTGTATAAAGAAGTAGGGTGTGTGTGTGTGTGTGTGTGTGTGTGTGTGCGTGCGTGTGCGTGTGAGAGAGAGAGAATTTTTAATCAATCAAGATGGAAATAGTTAGAACAAAGAAAGTCCTCAATGCAACACTCACTGTTATTAATCTCTATCTCTATCTCATGATTCTCTCTCTGTCTCATTATCCTCTCTCTCTCTCTCTCTCTCATTATCCTCTCTCTCTCTCATCATCCTATCTCTCATCCTCTTCTTTTTCACGCTCATCCTCCATCTCTTTTTCTCTTTCATCCTTTCACTCTCTGCTCTCTCTCTGTCTCTGATTCTCTCTCTCTGTCTCTCTGATTCTCTTGCTCTGTCTCTTTTTCCCTGGTCCTCTGTCACTCATGCTATCCCCCCCTTACCTTTATTTCTCTCGCTGTCCCGCCCTTTTTCTATCTCTCTCTAATTGGCAGAATGCTTCGCTACATCAGTTTGAAGAACAGCCAGTGGAGCGGATTTTCCCGGAGTTGACGGATCTGCCCAGCAAGTTGGTGTTTAATTTCCTTGTGGTTTTACTGTTCTCTTTATTTAAATGTTTTTGGGGGGTTTTTTTGCACACAGATCTGATGAACCTTAATGATTCGCACCCTTGGTGTGCAGCTGTATTTCTCTCACAATGCTCAGGGTGCTTTCAGGTGACGGTACATTAGTTCTGTAATGGGCGGGACTTACAATATGAACACTGTCGACAGCAACATATTGTTCTCGCGTAAGTTCAGGATCAAATAGATGACACAGAATTGTGGGAGTGTGTGGAGTGTGATTTTTATTTCTATTCGCACACTTCCAATGTGACGTGATGGTAAAATCTGACGACTGGAGTCCTGATGAATGATGAGCCATATGGATTTATTCATTTATTTTATATGCACAAGTCATCTAGTATGTAAATGCGACAATGTCAATTAATATAGCATAACTGTGTGTGTGTGTTTTGAAGCGTGTTATGGATGAATGTTCTCAGTATTGATGGTGGACGTCGGCTCACGGCATTTGGCTGTCAGAACGGCTGTGTGGGGCTGGCACTCGTCAACCAGACAGGACCTGGTATCACACACAGACATACACAGACACACACAGTAGTAAATATTACCATTATTGTTTATGATTATATGTATAGAGGTTTTGCAGTCACGTGACACGCCGAGTAGCAACTCTGTTTATGCCGCCATATTGGAGTGAAAACAAATGTACACTTTGCAATTGAGGTGCCTGTTTTTAGCTTGGTAGATTATATCACTATGAATGTTGACAGCCGTAATACAGTCCCAGTGCTTTCCGAGCTCCCTGGTAATTATGATAACGATCATAAGCAACAGTATATTCAAAAACGATGGTTATCAGGGCTAACAAATAACCCATACGTTTTGCCCGATGGTTTGTTTGTTAACTGCGTGGATGAAGCAATGGACAAGGATGCTTGGTTTAACATACCCAGATATCGATAATTATTTGATTAATCGCAAATCTGATTATACTCACGAAAAACTGAAACGTTTCAAAGGGCTTAGAGAATAGGAGTCATTGTTAATGATTACTCCACCCGGAACTTGGTATATTCCGGTTCTGTAATGCATTGTGGGATTAAACAAGTGAAGCGGAAACCAAAGAACTGCATGTTTGTTGTGTGTTAGTACACGTATTAAAGACTGTTAAAGTTCAATTTGGGAAGCGTTTGAGTATTTTTTTATCCGGATGGGTTTCGGCACTTCGCGAGCATATTATACCCAGGAAAGCCTCTAATATCGCCCAGGGCAAGCTGTGTGAGGACACCAAAGTATTAATCATGGCAAAGCTGATTATGACTCACTTTTTTTTTTTTTTTTAATCATTTTGCCTACATTATATATTAAGCACAAACATGTTGATGTAAATCTCTGAAGTATTATAATAGTTATATTATAGAAACTGTACATGTTATAATAAAGACTAAATAGCATTATAGCTGCCCTCAGCTTATAAATGGACACCAGATATACAGTTAAATACAATCAAACTGTGGTTAAGACAATAAATAATAATATATCTACTGATAAAAATTACTTGCCTCCAACAAAATGTTGGCTACACACACGACTGGTAGGAGCTGGTCGCCAATCTTTCCTTTTGTTGTCGGTATCAGCTCTTTTCAAAGCAGAAATCCATTTCTCTCATCGGGCTTTATTAGCAGCAAATCTGTGATATTTAACACCTGGTTTCTTTCCTCTATAAATTGTACAACCGACAGCAACACATAAGTACCATTTTGCACTTGTTTAATAAATAAATACAGTAATAAACCCTTACACACGCTTGTGCTATTGTGTTGGGGCCGGAGTGAATGGTTTGTTTTCACACCAATATGGCGGTGTAAATAAAACCTGCATTGGGATAATATATGCATGACGACAGCTGCAAAACCTCTATACACACCGTGTGTGTGTGTGTGTGTGTTAGAGATCCTCCAGAGTTGGCGTTTGCAGCAGGACAGCCCCATATCTACAGTGTTTCTCTTCCCTCTGAAAGTTTCAAACCAAAGCAGCACAGACGGTGAGTGTGTGTGAGAGAGAGAGAGAGAGAGAGAGAGCGCAATATGGTCCTGTGTTGGCTGTGTTTCTTGTGTATTTAGAATCTCACTTCTGTGTGTGTGTGTTGAGAAGATAAGAGGATCAGGACAGAGTATAACTTGTTGGTTAGCAGCACTATAGAGATGGCGGTGGTTTACAGGTGAGGACCAGACACCTTTTCAAAGTAAAACACTTAGCACAACTTTGTTTACATTTATATTTGAATAAAGCTGATGTATATTGTGGTTCAGCTTTGTGTGTGTGTGTGCACGCATTAGAGATGTAGAGTGGTGTGGAGTGAGCAAGCCGGTGTGTTTAGCGGGCAGTGATCAGTGTGATGCAGTACTTTGCTCCGTCCTTATCGACCTAGACTTTGATGGACAGCTGGAGGTGCTTTTGGGAACATATGGACAGGTGTGTACAAATACACACACTCACACACAAAGTCTCAGACACACACACACACACATGGAGACTCTGAAATATTTTTATTCTCCACAGGACCTGCTCTGCTACAAATTCCAGCAGCCAACAGCCAGTACAGAGGGGCAGTTCCAGTTGAGGTGGAGGCGGAGCTTCAAGAGCCCGTTGTTGTCAATCATCTACCTCGATCTGACTGGAGACGGACTGAAAGAGCTCGCCATTTTGACCATAAAGGGACTCCATATATTACAGGTCACTGTATATTCATGAAGAATTTCACTTTAAAGTTTAAATAAATAATAATTATTTTATATATATATATATATATATATATATATATATATACATACATATATATCCTTTTCCTTTCGGCTGTTCCCTTCAGGAGTCGCCACAGCAAATGATCTGCCTCCATCTCTCCCTATCCTCTGCATCTTCTACTCCAACGACCTTCATGTCCACCTTCACCACATCCATAAATCTTCTCTTTGGTCTTCCCCTGGGCCTTCTGCCTGGTAGTTCCAACCTCAGCATCCTACTACCAATATACTCACTATCCCTCCTCTGTACATGTCCAAATCATCTCAATCTAGCCTCTCTGACTTTGTCTCCAAAACATCTAACATGTGCTGTCCCTCTGATGTACTCATTTCTGATCCTATCCATCCTCGTTACTCCCAAAGAGAACCTCAACATTTTCATCTCTGCTACCTCCAACTCTGTCTCCTGTCTTTTCCCCTGGGCCACTGTCTCTAAACCATACAACATCGCTGGCCTCATCACCGTCTTGTACACTTTTCCCTTCATTCTTGCTGATACTCTCCTATCACACATTACACCGGACACTTTTCTCCATCTATTCCAACCTGCCTGCAAGCGCTTCTTCACCTCTTTTCCACACGCTATTGCTCTGGATTGTTGAGCCCAAGTACTTGAAATCCTCCACCTTCTTTCTCTCTGCCCCCTGTAACCTCACCGTTCCTCTTGGGTTCTTGTCATTCACACACATGTATTCTGTCTTACTGAAACTAACCTTCATTCCCCTCCTTTCCAGGGCATACCTCCACCTCTCTAGATTTTCCTGCACTTGTTCTCTGCTCTCACTACAGATCACGATGTCATCTGCAAACATCATAGTTCATGGAGATTCTTGTCTCACCTCATCGGTCAGCCTGTCCATCACCATAGCAAACAAGAAGGGGCTCAGAGCTGACCCTTGATGCAGTCTCACCTCCACCTCGAACTCTTCCGTCACACCGACAGCACACCTCACCACTGTCTTACATCTATCATACATGTCCTGCACCACTCTAACATACTTCTCTGCCACTCCAGACCTCCTCATGCAATACCACAGTTCCTCTCTCGGCACCCTGTCATATGCTTTCTTCAGATCCACAAAGGCACAATGCAGCTCCTTCTGACCGTCTCTGTACTTCTCTATTAACATCCTCAAAGCAAACAGTGCATCTGTTCTGCTCTTTCTTGGCATGAAACCAAACTGTTTTTCACAAATGCTGACCTCTGCCCTTAGTCTAGCTTCCACTATTCTTTCCCATAACTTCATTGTATGGCTCATTAGCTTTATCCCTCTGTAGTTGCCACAACTCTGCACGTCTCTCTTGTTCTTAAAAATGGGCACAAGCACACTTCTCCTCCATTCCTCTGGCATCTGCTCACTTTCTAAGACCTTGTTGAATATTCTTGTCAGAAAATCTACTGCTACCTCCCCTAGACACTTCCATACCTCAACTGGTATGTCATCAGGGCCAACTGCCTTTCCATTCTTCATCCTCTTCAATGCCCTCCTCACTTCTCCCTTACTGATCTTTGCTACTTCCTGGTCCTCAACGGTCACCCCTTCTACTCTTTTTTCTCTCTCATTTTCCTCATTCATCAGCTCTTCAAAGTACTCTTTCCATCTTCCGAGCACACTTCTGTCATCAGTCAATACATTTCCCACCCTGTCCTTGATCACTCTAACTTGCTGCACGTCCTTCCCATCTCTATTTCTCTGCTGTGCTAACCTGTATAAATCATTTTCTCCCTCCTTACTGTCCAGCCTATCATACAAGTCATCATACGCCCTCTGTTTGGCCTTTGACACTGCTACCTTCACCTTACGCTGTATCTAATTGTACTCCTGTTTACTCTCTTCGGTCCTCTCAATGTCCCACTTCTTCTTGGCTAACCTTTTCTTTTGTACACACTCCTGCACTTCCTCATTCCACCACCAAGTTTCCTTATCTACTCTCCTTCCAGAGGACACACCAAGTACTCTCCTACCGGTCTCCCTGATCACATTGGCTGTGGTTGTCCAGTCATCTGGAAGCACTTCCTGGCCACCCAAAGTCTGTTTCAACTCCTCCTTGAAGACAACACGACACTCGTCCTTTTTCAGCTTCCACCACTTTGTCTTCTGCTCTGCCTTTGCCTTTTTCACCTTTCTCACCATCAGTGTCATCCTGTACACCACCATCATCCTGTGCTGTTTGGCAACACTCTCACCCACTACTACTTTGCAGTCACTGACTTCTTTCAAATTACATCGCTTACACAAGATGTAGTCTACCTGTGTGCTCTTACCTCCGCTTTCATAAGTCACCCTATGCTCCCGTTTCTTCTTGAAGAAAGTATTCACCACAGCCATTTCCATCCTTTTTGCAAAATCGAACATCTGTCCTTCTGTGTTCCTGTCCTGGATACCAAACCTGCCCATCACTTCCTCGTCCCCTCTGTTGCCTGCACCAACATGTCCATTGAAGTCTGCCCCAATGACCATTCTTTCACCTTTGGGGGTACTCTGCATCACTTCATCTAACTCGCTCCAGAATCTCTCCTTCTCTTCTAGCTCACATCCTGCCTGTGGGGCATAAGCACTAACAACATTGAACATCACACCTTCAATTTCTAACTTGAGACTCATCACTCTGTCTGTCACTCTTTTCACTTCTAGAACATTCCTGACAAACTCCTCCTTCAAGATGACTCCTACTCCATTTCTCTTCCCGTCCACACTGATAAAACAGCTTAAACCCTGTTCCTAAGCTTCTAGCCTTGCTACCTTTCCACCTGGTCTCCTGAACACACAGTATGTCTATCTTCCTCCTCTGCATCATGTCAGCCAGCTCCCTATCTTTTCCTTGCATCGTTCCAACATTCAAAGTCCCTACTCTCAGTCCTAGGCTCACGCATTTCCTCTTCTCTCTCTGGCAACGTACACGCCTCCCGTCTCTCCTTCTTAGACCAACAATAGTCCAATTTTCATCAGCACCCTGTTGGTTGACAGCACTGATGGCGGTCGTTGTTAACCCGGGCCTCGACCGATCCGGTATGAATTTTGTTTTGACCATTTGCATTTTTAATGTGGCAGAAGTTTTACGCCGGATGCCCTTCCTGTCGCAACCCTCTGCATTTATCCGGGCTTAGAGCCGGCATAAGGGGGAGAGACACTGTTAGTGATCCCCCCCCGCCTCATGGCTGCATTTTTATATATATATATATATATATATATATATATATATATATATACACACACACACACGCACACACACAAAAATACACCACTCTGTGCATGTTTGCTGTGTGACTGAATGCTTTATCTCGATGTTTCTTCATTTAGTTTATTACTTGATACACTGCTACTAGTTTATGGGAATAAGTAGAGTAATATGATGTCCCACAAGGTTCTCTTTCATGTGGGGTCGGTGGCATAGTGGTTCGAGTGCTGGGCTCATGATCGGGAGGTTGTGTGTTCAAATCCCAGTTTGACCCCCAACCCAGTCCTAAGACCCCTGGGCAAGGTCTCAACCACAAGTGTGCCTCTGTTCACCCAGCTGTATAAATGGGTACCAGTAAAAAAATATACTGGGAAGGTAACCTGCGATGGACTAGCCTCCCATCCAGAAGTTGAACTCCTGGTCGCTTCACGCTATGGAAACCGGGGATAAGCACCAGTCCAATGAGTCACTGGGCTCGGGTGTAAAAAGTCCAATGGACTTTATAAGGTTCTCTTTATGCCTATTTTTATTATTCTTGCCGATTGAATTCCTTCTCTCTCTCTTTCTCTCTCAACAGCACAGTCTCAGCAGCACGGCCGATCTTGTTCTTCAGAGACTTGCCAACAGGGTGGCCAAACTCTCCGCTACCCCTGACGCCCAGCTAATCACAAAGAATACCAAACATTGAGAACATCTGGAGCACATCATCCTGAAAGGCTTGAGTCCACATTGAAAAGTGCACTATAAAGGATGTGGGTGGCCATTTTGGATTTGTCGCAATCGTTACATGCAGTGATGTCAGTATGTGAGTGTCCTCATATGGCAATGGGTCTGTGTTACCCACAGTGCCATGCAAATGGACAAAAGCACTGCAGTGGGCTTCCTGAATCGTGTTGGTTTGTAGTGGGAGGTCTGATTTTATATCAGGTAAAACTGAGTTGAGCTTGTTTGGATGATTGACGCAAACATTCTTTAAACTCTAATTTATTTGTGTAATAGTTTCTGATATTATACATGTCAACAAAATGAATGTCGATCAGAAAAGCCTCTATGAATTTCACAAATAAAGGAATGGTCATTCTGTTGCAAAGCTTGTTGTGTATTATATTTATCTCCAGTCAATGGTATTAAAATTAAAAGTATTGGTATTTTAATCTCATGTAAACTCCACCAACAGTATAATCTACATGTTCTACATAAAAAGTTGGAAAAGGGCTGAAACGGGGATGAGATGGATCCAGATGGGCGGGTCGCATTAACAACGTGCAAGACCTTAACCTAAAGATCACAGGTTGAAATCCATGTTGATACCGCAGCTCTCTGTGGCCTGGATTCTGTGGGGGCTGATTGGTCAGGCTCTGTCAGGAGGCGAATGCTCATCTGTTGGTCACTTACAGCGGTCAACAGCCCATAATGAGTGCCAGTGGGCTCTGAGGGTGTTTGGCTACCACTGAATATACATGTATGCTGTGTCTCCCTGTACTCCTGTTTACTCTCTTCGGTTTTCTCAATGTCCCACTTCTTCTTAGCTAACCTCTTCCTTTGTACACACTCCTGCACTTCCTCATTCCACCACCAAGTCTCCTTATCTACTTTCCTCCAGATGACACACCAAGTATTCTCCTACCTGTCTCTTTGATCACATTAGCTGTAGTTGTCCAGTCATCTAGAAGCACTTCCTGACCACCCAAAGACTGTTTCAACTCCTCCTTGAAGACAACCCGACACTCTTCCTTTTTCAGCTTCCACCACTTTGTCTTCTGCTCTAACCTTTGCCTTCTTCACCTTCGTCACCATCAGCATCATCCTGCACACCACCATCCTATGCTGTTTGGCAACACTCTCACCCACTACTACTTTGCAATCACTGACTTCCTTTAAATTACATCGCCTGCACAAGATGTAGTCTACCTGTGTGCTCCTCCCTCCACTTTTATAAGTCACCCTCTCAACCGCCTCTATGACGTGTGGTTTTTCCGCGCGTTTGACTCGCACTTGCAACAGGAAGTAGGTGTGATTAGGGCATCCTCCAAGCCAATGAGAAGGCACCACTGGAGGAGTTCGAAACCGCAAAGCCCCGCCTCTTGGCTTTTGTGCCGTTGCATTCAGGTCTCCGCCTCATTTTCGCTTCGAAGTTCAGTTCGTCCTCACCGTCGCTTCTGTTCCCATTTTAAACGCTGTATTCGAAACAAAATGGCTGCCGCAACGAGTCGCTATTACAGTGAAGGAGGAAGAGCCACGAAAAGGCAAAAAACAGATAACGACGGAATGACCACGGTATGCAGCTTTCATAACAATTTGTAAATAGGCGCGGTGTGAGAAATTATTTTGAGTGGAACTGAAGAACTTGCTGCTCATGACGGTGCTAATATGCTAATACGACATGCTAACACGCTAGTTATGTTTTCTTTCTTGTCTTTGCGGATGCTGCTCGTAATATTCGAATATTATAAAACAAATACACGTTATTGTGTATGTACGTATTTTTCTGAGATTATGATGGTTTTTTCTTAAATTCTGTATCTATTTACGTTTTTGTTTCGTGTTTCTGTGGCTCGCGAGGAGCTTTATCTTGGAGCTTATTGTTCCCTCAGTCACGTTAGCATGCTAGCTTCGCTAGATTAGCTTAGATTCGAAGTCCGCAATGTAAACGTTATATACAAAGGAGTCGTTGAGATTTATTCTGTGATATAAATCGGCGTTTGTTTGTTCTTTTGTTTTTTTTAATTAATGACGAAACAAGGTTGAGGCCGATTTTTTTTTATTATTAACTTCTCAGTTCTCATTTGGACTGACTTGAACGCACACCATGGCCTTAACATTTTTCGAATTCTTTGATGCTTTCTCTGTTGACCTTTGACCTTTGTGTATAAATACAGGAGGTTTATGAGGACCCTCATAAGCCCTTGCCCTCACTAGTGGTCCATGTCAGGGGTCTTGTGGATGGTATTACCGAGTCTGACCTGGTTGAGGCGCTGCGCGAGTTTGGTACCATCAGGTACACTGCAAAATCGGTCTCTGCTAAATTTCCTTTTCCTTCGTAATTATTTATTTTGTGGATTAATGTTTGTGTGTCTGTGCAGCTATGTGGTGTTGATGCCGAACAAGCGCCAGGCTCTGGTTGAATATGAGGACATGGGTGGATCATGCAATGCAGTGACGTACGCCAACGATAACCAGGTGTACATCGCTGGCCGGCCCTGCTACATCAACTACTCGACCAGTCAGAAGATCTCTCGGCCTGGGGACTCTGGCGATGCCCCGAGCGTAAACAGCATCCTGCTCTTCACCATCATGAACCCTATCTACCCTATTACCACGGTAATGTACCCCAAAATACTCCTCAGTTGTCGTTTTGTGATGGATGTCATCCTGATGTGTTATGTATTTTTTTGCAGGATGTGTTGTACACCATCTGTAATAATTGTGGCCCGGTGCACAGGATCGTGATCTTCAGAAAGAACGGTGTACAGGCTATGGTGGAATATCCTTCACATGGGTGCACATGATGTTGATGTCATGTGATGTTTAATGATTGTTTTTGTTTGGTTTAACCTTGACTGTCTGGGTTCCTTAACTTGGTGCTTACATTTGATTCAGTCCAAAGTGCTCAGAGAGCAAAAGCATCCCTCAACGGAGCTGATATCTACTCTGGCTGCTGCACCCTCAAAATCGAGTACGCCAAGGTCGGAGAATCATCTCTGTTTTGATGTTTATGTTTCTGACTTGTTCTATTATTAATGTCAGATTTTTCACATACTTTTACAGCCCACTCGTCTCAACGTGTTCAAGAACGACCAAGACACTTGGGATTACACCAACCCGAGTCTGAGCGGCCAAGGTAAACCACACACGCCTGATGATATAATGTGGTTTAGCTTCCGGTATTGACATCACTGGAATTCACACCCAGAAGGCCGCGTCACTCACAGTGGTGTTACTCCAGCTTATCTTTCTTCAAACACACACACACACACACACACAGATGGGAAGTCACATGGTCATTTGAGACACACTTGCACTGTATGTGTTTTCACCACCAGCTCGCATGTTACACGTGTCCTGTCGAACACACACGCATGCGTCGCACCTGGGTACCCCTACCTCCCTCGCTCGCTCACTGTCAGTCACTCCGCATGGCGCTGCACCCGGAGCACACAACATGGTGGAGAATTGGGTTGTTTTTTTTTTGTTTGTTTGTTTATTTTGTTTGTTTGTTTTTTTTTAATGAGGTTATGAATTGCTGATTTCTACTTTTAAGGAAATCCTGAAATGTGAACAAGTACTTAGCTTTCATGCTCAAACAGCTTCTCTTCTGAGTTTGAACACTACTTAGAGTTTAATGTTTTTATAACCGCTTGCGTCAAACTGAATATTTCCATCAAGAGTTTATGAACTGATTGGTTCCTAGTGTAACTACATACCTATCAACTGGGTGGGTGGTGAAATGTGATGCTTATAGTGAAAATGTGTGTGTGTGTATTTGTGATTTTTATATTCAGTATATATTAGAGAATAAGTATTTAAGGAAATTTGCATGGCAATAATGTAAGTTTTCCACCATTCAGGTTACAGTAGACAGGAAACTTTGTGTAATGTGATTCATCTGAGGGGCTTCATTGGTTCATAAGTCCTAGAGATGTGGACAATGAATTTATTACAAGTGGTGTCGTCAAAACCACTCCATCTTCTATAAAGATGGTCCCATTCACACTTTTTTCCAAACAGACAGGCTTCTAGTCTCTGAAGGTTTGTGGCTTTCTACACACCTACAGTCCGGTGTATGAAGATTCAGACGATACAAATTTTGAATTTCGTTGTAAATGGATTTGAAGTTAAAGGGAAGCCGTCAAAATGTGGCCATGGTGTCATCTTTCAGCTCGGCTTCAATTTAACAGTATCACCAGGGCGGTGTTGGCTCAGTGGCTAAGGCAGTGGGTTACTGATCCAAAGGTGAAAGGTTCAATCTCCAGCACCACCACTGTCGAGCACCTGAGCAAAGCCCTTAACCCTTAAATACTTAATTTTGTTTAAATGATAATGAGCGCATGTTTTGATGACCTGTGTAGTGTTCCATAACTGCAGACTTCACACTGTAAAGAAAACCACGATGAGGAAGAATATACAGGCATCAGCTGATCAGTGACTGGCTGAAAATATGTCTATATTTATGATTTGGAATCAGCTGCAATAGTTATTAAAATGCCATTGAACAGATAAATGTACTGGGTTTAGGTGATTCTGAATGTGTAGCATGGCTGATGATGGACATTGTGAACTCTCAGGTGGAGAGATCTATACTTTCTGTTTAGATTCAGTCGGTTACATTAAAATGGGTTTTATACAGTAAACACCGCATAAGTGGAAGATGGGTAACTCAGATCATCGCATGACTCTGAGGGCTCCCTGGGGGTCCTTATTTTATTTTAACTAGCCCCCTCCCCCCAACTATAATTTAGTTATAATACCATTGCTTAACTCGGATTCTTTGAGTCGGATAAAAATTTGAGTCATCGTTCAATACATTTCCATTAAATCTTTTCAGATTATCATGCACACTCATTATACAGATGCACAACATTGCTATAAACACACTTACTGTGCTTCGGCTGCACTGTCGACTGCTCCGAGTTATAATAAACAGTATTGTCTTTGTGTCAGTTATTTGATCACAGAAGCCGGTTTCCAATTTCGGGCCCAAGTGAAGCAGACTTAAGTCTCTTAATCTACTGGTTGTTGCTCCCAACGCAATACATGTAGTGTTAAAGGGCCCGAAGAACCTGTACGCAGCCCTGACTGTGCTTCATGGGTACGGTTCCTGACCTTAGCTTTCGGTAGCTCTTAATACGTCCAAGTCTGAGGAAAACCAACTTGGGCACAAGATGGATTTTCTAAGTCGGCTGATTTTGCTGGTCCGCTTGAATCCGACTTGATGTTTACAGTGTCTGAAAAATGGCTGTGACTTTTTAAGTCTCATCTCAATTTACCTGTCGCATCCTTTGCCAAAATACCCAAATTGTTAATATCTGAATGTCTATAGACCTGACTGTATGTGTAGTTGAAATACAGTTCATGGGCTGCCAGCCCTGCCCCTTCTGAAAATTCATATAGTCTTGATCTCAGAGGGAGCTGTTTGCCTTTCGTTCTATTTAGAATTTTGTGATGTGAGTAGAACTCATTAAGCCCCTCGGATGAGTCATGTTGGAGACCCTCATACAACGTTGGGAACATTTCGGTCACTTTGTCTGCAATACAACCCACTCGGGACATTTGTCAAGCGGCATTCATATACTGCAAAAGGGCATTCTTGGGAAAACAATACACCGAACATGCTCCTCTTCCAACACCGTGGAATACTCACATGGAGGCACATCTTAGACGTCAAAACATCACATGGAACAGAAACACCTCAGAGACGTCTATGCCCGATTCACATGGAACAGAAACACTTCAGAACATGTTTCATCTCCACGTCAAGACGGCTACTCTCCCTGACATTGCACCATATCTGGGGGATGGTCTATGTTTATTTATTGCTCCACATTTTTGAGTTTTGAGCAGACATTGCCATTCCACTTTCAAGATTTCAACCTCACCAGGGTCAGAGCATTGCCAGCTCACATTACCACACCACAGAGCCCAAGACTGTTGCCGCACCACACAGAGGTCGTCACAACACGGCAGGATGACACACCACTCCGGGATCATCAGTGCACATAACGTCAGGATCACAACGATTCGAGTGCTACACGCCGAGCAGACACTACCCGTGCCGACAAGTCGTCGGTCGTCATTGCTCACCACATTGAGTAGATGCAATGAACAGCATGTCACGACGTCACAACCTGTAGCTCAATTTGTCATACACAACGCACAGATATAGTGCCATCAAGCTTCAACATCGTCATGACAACACATCAAGCATCCCACCGGGACACCACTGCAGCCAACAGCACATTCACATGGAAAGGATCACTGAAGTGCACATGAAGACATGAGCACCAAACATGTAGCTAGAGCCTCGTCATCCCTTCTTTCAGCCTACTCTCTCTCTCTCTCTCTCTCTCTCTCTCTCTCTAAGGAGTCAGGTCCTTCTATCTATTTCCTTCCGCTCACATTCTTCCTCCCTCTCTTTGCTAACTCTTTCACCCTGAGAGCGGCGTGTCGTGTTCTGACTGCTGTTACGCCTTCCGTGTGACACAGGTTCGGATTAGCTTGGCTGCGACAGTGGTGTCTGTCCTCAAAACCCGTCGCTGTGTCTGCAGCCCCTCCTTCTGAACGGTAAGCACTGTGTGTGTGTGCGCCTGGAAACCACTAAAGGCAGCTTCAAAGAGCATGGAAGTCTGAGTAAAGCACAAGGGAAAACCAAAGCTGATGCCCAGGACTTGGATCTTTGGGTTGATGGAACGGGGTTACAGGCAAAGCATCAGTCGTTCAACCTGTAAACGCCTCGGATTCTCATACCCACCGTAAGTAAGTACCGCCGCCAGAGTACCCTGACTTGCTGATTCATGCCAGTTGTTTGGCCTTTCAGCCCTGTCAGCTTGCACACAGCATGAGTTGTCCCTTTAAACCTGTTGCTAGTCATGCTTGGTGTGACCATTTAATTCCTCAAATAAAGATGAGTCTCGTTCGACACAGTGAAAAAAGTGCAGTCTTGATTTTCATGAGTTTCGTTCTGACAGGCTTTAAAGGTCCACGAGTCCTTGTTAAACATTTTAGCTTTTGAAATATTCATGTTTGTTTTGATCATTGTTTCTGGTCCCTAGTGGACCCACAGTCCAGGAAAGAAGACCTTTACCTGGCAGTTCCAGGCTCAGCCATTGCACTTGGTGGTCATCTATATTTGGGTGACCGGGCCAGTATGAAGGTCTTTTTTGCAGGTCCAGAGTGCCAAGACATAGCAGCATTCACCCTGTCATTGATGGGTCGTAATCGAGTTGATGCCGCAGCAAAATTGGCCACAGTCTCCATCCGCTCGCGTGTGTGTGGAAGAGAGCAAATAGTGCTCCCCACAAAGGGTATTATGATGACCTTTGACTCAACATGAGCAGTTGAAAAAGACCCTTTATTTTGTTATTGTTATTTTGTTAAGGCACATTTTGGACAGAACCCTTCCAGGATGGGTGGCTGTTGTGTTCTGAGCAGGCTGGTTGTTTGGGGAGGGGTCAGGTGACCAAATTGGGGAGAAAACATTTAACATTGACAGTGTTTTATCAGACATAAATGTTTATAAAAGAGAGATTGAGGGTGAACTGCTTTGCTTAAGAGCCCAACAATGGCACGTTGGTGGTCCTGGTGGTTTCTGATCTGTAAGTCAGAGCCAAGCCAACACAGCCGACTTGATCTTAAAAGGGAAAAAAAATTGGCCACATATTTCTTTGGGCTGCTGGCAGTTGATTCCCCTCAATCACCCGACCTGCACACAGCTGCTCATGGTGACTGGATCAGACGCCTCCTCAGGCTCGTACCAGACTTTGAGAAAATATGGTGGTCAAAGCGGTCAGTTTGGATAAACACATGTTGGTAGGGTTTCACGTTCGAACCTTTAGGAGTAACAAAGATGAGTGAAGACGTCATTCGGCTGCAGAACTAAACCAGTTGTAATGATCAAAGGTACTGGAGGAGAAACCAGTTGTTCGACTGGGATTTAGATCTTTTGTTCTTTAGAAGTTGTTTTTAAAATCTTATCACGTTGTTTATTTGGGTTTTTTTTTTTTTTTTTTCTCCCTGTGCTGTTTTTGTTTTGTTTTGTTTGTTTGTTTTTAATGCATGTCTGGTGTGTGTCTGTGTGTCTGTACAGATGCTGATTCAGACGGCAATTGGAACAGTTCTCAAGGTGTGTTTTGCGTGAAAACAAGCAAATATCAAAATGGTTAATTAGCTTGAAGAATAAACAAACCCTTTGTTAGAAGTCCTTTCCCCTCAACACGAGATATTAATTTTGTACGTCGCCCACCATGAGGTGTTGACGTAGTGCTCACACAGTCATAGGCTCTCCTGCATGCTAGTCACACCTGCACTTCCCCACTCTCTTTAGGCTGTTGACTCAGATTGGTTTTTGTGTGCTGCCCCTCAAGCTGATTGGCTCAGGTGTGTATGTATGTGTGTTTTTTCTGTCAGACCCCACTACAAATCCAAACAAGCGCCAGAGGCAGCCAGCTCTGCTTGGAGACCACCCACCCGAATATGGTTAGTCACGTTCGCTCTTTCTCTCTCACACACACACACACACACACACACTGATGGAGCCGAGCCGTGCTTATTTTAATGAATGTTAGCTAAATTCGGCATCTGTTGCGCATGGCCACGCCCTCACAAGATGACTCCGAATGATTAAACTGCCATTGTCCAGTAAGATGGTGACTTTGTGGCATTGCATGACCGTGTTTGCAAGTGCATGATTATTTTGCTCTTTTGATTTGATAGAGCACTTAATGAGCAGGAAAAAAATTCAAAAGCTTCCTCAGTAATGCAGTAATGACTTGGAGTGATGTCATTCCTCTAATAAATAATCTAAAAAGTATATAAAAGTAATATAAATAAAAATGTTTCTTTATATTTAAAGCATTCCTTCTGTTACATTCCTTTTTTGCAGGCGGTCCTCAAAGTGGCTATGGTCCCTACGATGAAACATACGGCCCTCCGCCGCATTATGAGGGCCGGCGGATGGGGCCACCTCTGGCCCGGGCTCGTGGCGGTCCACGTTACGGTGGCCCTCAGTACGGTCACAGCCTTCCACCCGAGTATGGCGCTCAGGCCGATTCTCCCGTCATCATGGTTTACGGTCTCGACTCTTTCAAGATCAACGCCGACCGCATTTTCAACGTGTTCTGTCTGTATGGCAACGTCGAAAGGGTAATCATACTCTTGGAGGACACTTGAGCTGTCCGGTTGGTCAGCGCTCAAGTCTCAGACACTTGTGTGACTTGTGTATGTGTGTCCAGGTGAAGTTCATGAAAAGTAAACCCGGTGCCGCGATGGTGGAAATGAGCGATTGTTACGCGGTGGAGCGGGCCATCTCGCATCTCAACCACACTATGCTGTTTGGGCAGAAGCTCAACATATGGTACATCCCGGCCTATCTGGTCCAAGCGATATCCGGAATGCTTGCTGTCCTGCGACTAACATTGGCTTTCCTGTGTCGTAGCGTATCCAAGCAGCAGGCTATAATCCCCGGACAGTCCTATCAGCTCGAGGACGGGAGCACCAGCTTTAAGGATTTCCACGGCAGCAGGAACAACCGCTTCAGCACTGCTGAACAGGCGGCCAAGAACCGCATCCAGAGGCCCAGTAACGTTCTGCACTTCTTTAACGGCCGGCCGGATAGCTCGACCGAGATCTTTGCCGAGGTATTTGCTTTAACTTTGGGTGAGATGCGTTAGATTTTTAGTGTGGATTAAACTGAATTGTCTTCCCCACCCTGTAGATCTCTGAGGAGTTGGGCATTAAACCTCCAGACAGCGTCAAACTTTTCACAGGAAAAAGTAAGTCCTCTGACATAAACAATCTCGTACGGTTGTACTCGCCGTGCATCGTGGCGTTCATCCTTTTCACTTATTCCTTCTCGAGTTTTACTGTAGGTGTCCACCAGGTGGCAGCTTTCCAAGTTGTCCTGTTTCCTGTGTTCCAAATCACTGGATTATAGAACATGGACCTTTTGTGGTCTGTGTGTGTAAACATGGTGTTTATGTGGATGGGTGGGGCTTTTTCTTTGTGTTGGCGCTGCAGGTGAGCGCAGTGCATCCGGATTGCTGGAATGGGAAACCATCAACGATGCTATGGAGGCCCTGTCCGTCATGAACCACTACCAAATGAAAAACCCGAGTAAGTATTCGCAAGACATGTTGGCACATGTTTGTGTTTTTTTATTTTTATTTTTTGTATTAACCCCTCCCCCTCTTTCAGCCGGACCGTATCCCTTCACTCTGAAACTGTGCTTCTCCACGGCCCAGAATGCTAACTGAACTGTTAGCGATGACCTCCGACCCCTCCACAACGTGTCCCATGATGGCTCTGTGCTTTCTTTTTTTCTTGTTTATGATGTTGTTTCTGATCTTTTTTTAATAAATATTGTTCATACGCTTATTTTTTTTTGTTCTTGCCCTGTGCATCATGTCCGCTTTAGACGATTCAGTAAATAATTCAAAAGATTTTTTTTTTTTTTTTTTTTTTTCAAAATAAAATCCATAAATAAACCGAGTTAAGACGGAAAAAATTATTTACTCTTGTGTTTTTTGTTTTTGCCAGGAAGGTTGTGTTTGTAATTTGTGTTGATTACTAACAGGATGATGCAAAATGTGACGTGTGGAATTTTTTATTTTTTTTGTGAAAATCTCAGTGGGAGGCGGAGCTTTGCACAAGGAAGACTTGGTGTTGATTTTGGAGAAAATTTGTTTGCTTCCAGAATTTTTTTTTATAAAGGGTTCTTTGAGGTTGAAGTGTAGTGGTTGTGGAGTGGTGAAGACTCGGACTTATTCAAGCCCCAGTCTCGCCAAACTGCCACTGTTGAGCGTTTTGTGTGCGTGTGTGTGTGTGTGTGTGGGGGGGGGGGTGTCCATTGACAACTCATGCGCGAATGAGGAAAAGGGTGTGTGTGTGTGTATATATATATATATATATATATATATATATATAATATACGCAGTGTGTGCATGTATGTGTATATATATGTGTGTATACACACACACACACACACACACTGTGTATATATTATACACACGCTCATATAAAACGGACTTGAACCTGAGGCCATGTGGTGGTAACCACAGGAGTAAATATAAATGAGATTTACAGCATTTGGCAGACGCTTTTATCAAAAAAAAACATTTTTTTAGATCTAGCTGAGCAGGGTAAAGGGTCCAACACGAATGGTTGAACCCCAGTTTTCGGAACAATAAACCAGGGCATCCATGTTTCTTTTGACAAACAAATGATAATCACTGAGCAATCTTTACCAAATTTTAAGGATGTACTGAATGTTTAATAATTTTTAGGTACATTTGTGGATATTTATATTAACCATATATGGAACCAAGTTTGGCTGAGATGCACTGGCCACCCCTCAAACTCCAATTAGGATTAAAAGGTTCAGAAAATGAAACAAATGACCATATTTGGAATATGACTTGCATTGATTTTCTAAACTGCTTAATCCTTAGAAGGGTAATAAGGGACGCAGGGAGGCTGGTGCTCCTGATGGCCGACTCTGGGCGAGGGTGGTGTGCACCCATATCATCAGACCATCACAGCACAGAAATGTACTGATGGCTATGCGGCTGCTCTTTATGGAAGTCAGCCATGGTTCTTTTACATGAACATCTCGCCACCGATAGGGACATGGCCGACCGTTTCCAACCCAGTGAGCCACATGAACAAACCCAGTTCATCAGTGATGTGGAAGGTGAAGGAAGACCAGAGAATGTGACCCAAAAATGGGGGTCAGGGTCAAGTCCAAGGAACTGCTCCTCCCTGGGTCAGATGTAAAAGCTACGTCAATCAACATTAAGTTGGACTTGAACCACAAACCTCTGATTTCATCGCTCACCAGCTTACCACTGAGTGACAGCATTCATAACTTCTTTATGTTTCAAAATGATGTCCAGCTCTTCCTCCTCCTGCTCTTGACGTGAGGTGAGAATGACTGAATCAAGGTTGCTCGTCCTCCTCCAGGAGGAACTGGAGTGAAAGTGAAGGAGTTACACAATGAAAACAAGACCAACTGAACACTGACCAACAGTTTGAAGTTATTTTACTCACAAATAATTGAATCCTCTTCCCAACTGGACTCCAGATACAATGATGATGTCATCACACCTGAGTTCTTGAAGAGAATAAAGTTTTATTTCCTGTTAAATGATCAATGAAACCACTTTGATCTGAACTACTAACCAATTCCTGCTGATGGGACTGATGTGGTTTGGAACTAATTCTGGCAGTTGTCCCCCCCCCCCCAGGAGCAGTAAGGAGTTATGCACCTCGGAGAGAGAAGTTTGACTTAGTGCTATTGTTTTTCCCTTGTAATGCAAAATCTAAGTTGAACTTCTCACTTCGAGGTGTATAACCCCTTACTAATACTGTGCGGCTTTTGGGAGGGCAGCTTCCCAGAATCCCCCCCCCCCCAGTCAGTCCCTTCCATCTGGTCACCATTAACTCGACAACCTTCTGCACTCAGATCTTGGAGTCCTGGCTGGGGCTTGAACCAGCAACCTCTCAAACCAGAGGCAAACACTCAACCACATGAGCTACAGGAACTCGTACTAGAACTTTGTCCAATTGGGCTTTTAACTTTTAAATGGTATATTTCGACACAGTTACAGGACCCTGAACTCCACTTAAAGTAAAACACCAGCGATTTGATCCTGCGACATGATGCACCATAGACTGGAACCTTAACCACCAGAGGACAAGCATTGCACATGCTGGCTGGGCTTTTGTCTGAATCACTGAAGCAACAACATGTTTTAAGGAATTGACTTCAAATTCTTCTTCTTCTTCTTTTACTTTCGGCTGCTCCCTTCAGGGGTCGCCACAGCAAACCATCCGCCTCCACCTCACCCTGTCCTCCGCATCTTCTTTTCTGATCCGCATCTTCTTCAAATTCAGGATCTGAAGCTGATTGTTGGGTTTCCGTCTTAATGAATTCAGCAGCACCAGTGGAAAAGTTTGAATGGTGGATTCAAACCAATAACATCACACACTACACAACAAGCCGGTAATCACTCGACCATTGGGGGACCAGACACAGCTGCTGTTTATCGGACTTTTGTTTGAATAAAGGAGGCCACACAGGCTGAGGTGTTGAAGAATTAAAGGTTCATCATCCCCAGGAGGTAAAGTCATGAATCATGCAGAACATCAGGCCTGGAGTTCGATCTGAAGCACCTCCCCCTGCAGAAACCCCGCCCCTCACTCACAGCTCTGCTCTCCTTATTTTACTCCCCCAATAAAACAGAGGAGACTCGCACTGTTGTTCCACCACTCCTTCATCCCAAACTCTTGTATCCCTCCTGCACCAAGAGAGTGGTGATCAGCCAGTGTGAACTGTCTCTCGCTATACAAAAAATACTCAGCGCAGGCGAGGAGAAATAACTCTTCACTATCTTTGAATTCAAAGAACAGAGCCATCATTCGAAGTGACCGAATCATTCTGGGACCTGAAACATGGCTGGAAACATTCTCTTCTCCTGAGGAATACTGGTTATTTTCACAGTATTATGCTCAGTCTCAAAATGTTTTCTTACATGGTTAAGAAATAACATCTCAAATGTGGTTTCATATGAAATCAGCTACACTGATATATTTCCACACTTCCACATCTGCATCTTCACACCAAGATGCCATCTTGGCTTGAGATTTATTTCATTCGTAGCACATTTGTGTATACACTATACAGGACTGGTGCAATCTGATCGGTCACCAATACTGGACCTCTGACAGAATACTATGATGTTGCAAACATTCCGTCATCTCATATGAATTTCATTGTGGATCACCAATGGAAACCCACTCAAAAAAATGAATACAGTAAATGGCAGGTGCACAGTTGGTCTGAGCGATCTGGGCCACAACCATTTCTGAACATTTTCACGAAGTCAGAACAGAGAAACCAATAAAACGAAATGAAAAGTAACAAAACAGACCTACTGGAAAGACACAAACACCAGGGGGCGCTGACCGTTCATGTGGTCTTCAGCAGGCGTCAACCCCTGTCCATCACTATGCTTGACACTGTATTTTTGACCTTCAATTTGTATGCCCAATTTCCTGCCCACTTAATATACATCATTGAACAGACCAAGTATTTATTACATTGGTTGGATGACATACCCTTATTTTGATGTGCAATTCAGGGAAAAACCTGGTCATTTCTGAAGCAATGTTTGTATTCAAGCTAAATAATAATACTGAAAATATTTAATTGTTCAACGATACAAATGGTCACATCACGATATGGATTATTTACCAATATATCGCTCGGCGCTTGTGCACTGGTCACATGAGGTAAAAATGTTTCTGTCAAAGCCAATGGATCTGATGAGGATTAGAAGTCGGTGTTACGACGGCCCAAGCGGGAGTCATATTTGTTCTCCAGCTTCCCCAGCAGAAAAGCGACATCGAAAGTTCTAATGAAAAAGGTGCTGGACGATGTTCTCACAGCATCAGTGAAATTTTGACACTGGTCAATTCTTTCTTGTGGGGTAGAATATTTTTGAGGAGATACTTGAACTGAGTTATTGTGGATATTTCTTGAAGAGTTCACCAAAATTTCAGCAAGAATTCCAAAATGCCATCATTTTATGAACACTTGACAACAGAATATCCAACTTCCTGACATAATGTCAACACAGTATCTTACGTTATCACCGATAACATCAATACAAGCCACATGTCTACGCATTGATAACAAATTTATATGTATATATATATATATATATATAACTTCAATTAGAGAAAATTAAATTTCAATAGAAAGTCTTTGTTCTGTCTTTTTATTTTTACTTATATTTGCTCTACGAAAAAGTATTGAGCACTCTCATACGAAAGGATCTACTCAGAAAATTCTCTCTCTCTCTCTATATATATATATATATATATATATATATATATATATATATATATATGTATTAATGCAATCCAGCCGTGAGGGGGGGCACAAGCCAGTGTTCACCCTCACGCCGGTCCCAAGCCTGGCTAAATGCAGAGGGTTGCGACAGGAAGGGCATCCAGTGTAAAACTTCTGGGAGAGAGCTGGCTGACATGATGCACAGGAGGAAGGTGGACATACTGTGTGTTCAGGAGACCAGGTGGAAAGGTAGCAAGGCTAGAAGCATAGGAGCAGGTTTAAGCTGTTTATTCATGGTGTGGATGGGAAGAGAAATGGAGTCGGAGTCATCTTGAAGGAGGAGTTTGTCAGGAATGTTCTGGAAGTGAAAAGAGTGTCAGACAGAGTGATGAGTCTCAAGCTAGAAATTGAAGGCGTGATGTTCAATGTTGTTAGTGCTTATGCCCCACCCACAGGTAGGATGTGAGCGAGAAGAGAAGGAGAGATTCTGGAGGGAGTTAGATGAAGTGATGCAGAGTACCCCCAGAGGTGAAAGAGTGGTCATTGGTGCAGACTTCAATGGACATGTTGGTGCAGGCAACAGAGGGGACGAGGAAGTGATGGGCAGGTTTGGTATCCAGGACAGGAACACAGGACAGATCTTGAGAAATTTGGCAAAAAGGATGGAAATGGCTGTGGTGAATACTTTCTTCTGGAAGAAACAGGAGCATCAGGTGACTTATGAAAGCGGAGGTAGGAGCACACAGGTAGACTACATCTTGTGTAGGTGATTTGAAGGAAGTCAGTAACTGCAAAGTAGTAGCGGGTGAGAGTGTTGCCAAACAGCATAGGATGGTGGTGTGTAGGATGACGCTGATGATGAGGAAGGTGAAGGCAAAGGCAGAGCAGAACACAAAGTGGTGGAAGCTGAAAAAGGAAGAGTGTCGTGTTGTTTTCAAAGAGGGTTGAAACAGGCTTTGGGTGGCCAGGAAGTGCTTCCAGATGACTGGACAACTACAACTAATGTGATCAGGGAGAAAAGATAGGAGAATACAGGTCCTTCTCAAAAAATTAGCATATTGCGATAAAGTTCATTATTTTCTTTAATGTACTGATAAACATTAGACTGTCGTATATTTTAGATTCTTTACACACAACTGAAGTAGTTCAAGCCTTTTATTGTTTTAATATTGATCATTTTGGCAAAAAAGTAAAGAAAAACCAAAAATCTCTATCTTAAAAAATTAGCATATTTCATCCTACCAATAAAAAAAGTGCTTTTAATACAAAAAAAGTCAACCTTCAAATAATTATGTTCAGTTATGCACTCAATACTTGGAAGGGCATCCAACGTAAAAACCTCTGCCAAATCAAATGTGCGAATCAGATGATTCGCTGTGGCGACTCCTGAGTAAAAGGGAAAAATCCGAAAGGAAGACAGACATGCACTCAATACTTGGTCGGGAATCCTTTTGCAGAAATGACTGCTTCAATGCGGCGTGGCATGGAGGCAATCAGCCTGTGGCACTGCTGAGGTGTTACGGAGGCCCAGGATGCTTCGATAGCGGCCTTAAGCTCATCCACAGTGTTGGGTCTGGTGTCTCTCAACTTTCTCTTCACAATATCCCACAGATTCTCTATGGGCTTCAGGTCAGGAGAGTTGGCAGGCCAATTGAGCTCAGTAATACCATGGTCAGTAAACCATTTTCCAGCAGTTTTGGTGTGGGGTCGGTGGTGTAGTGGTTAGGGTGCTGCGCTCATGATTGGGAGGTTGCGAGTTCAAATCCCACTGAGACCCACAAGGTCTTAACCACAAGTGTGCCTCTGTTCCCCCAGCCGTATAAATGGGTACCAGTAAAAATATACTGGGAAGGTAACCTGTGATGGACTAGCGTCCCATCCAGGGGGAGTTGAACTCCTGGTCGCTTCACACTAAGGAAACCGGGGATAAGCACCGGCCTGATGAGGCTAAGCCACTAGGCTCGGGTGTAAAAACCCAACAGACTTACCTACCTTTGGCACGGTGAGCAGGTGCCAGGTTGAGCTGAAAAACGAGAATCTCCATAAAGCTTTTCAGCAGATGGAAGCATGAAGTGCTCCAAAATCTCCTGATAGCTAGCTGCATTGACCCTGCCCTTGATAAAACACAGTGGACCAACAATGTCGGCTGACATGGCACCCCAGACCATCACTGACTGTAGGTACTTGACACTGGATTTCAGGCATTTTGGCATTTCCTTCTCCCCAGTCTTCCTCCAGACTCTGGCACCTTGATTTCCGAATGACGTGCAAAATTTGCTTTCATCCGAAAAAAGTACTTTGGACCTCTGAGCAACAGTCCAATGCTGCTTCTCTGTAGCCCAGGTCAGCCGCTTCTGTCGCTGTTTCTGGTTCAAAAATGGCTTGACCTGGGGAATGCGGCACCTGTAGCCCATTTCCTGTACACGCCTGTGCACAGTGGCTCTGCATGTTTCTACTCCAGACTCAGTCCAATGCTTCCACATGTACCCCAAGGTCTGGAATCGGCCCATCATTCACTTTTTCCTTCCCACAGACGTCCCACTGAGGTTCCTTGATACAGCACTCTGGGAACAGCCCATTCGCTCAGAGATTTCTTTCTGTGTCTTCCCCTCTTGCTTGAGGGTATCAATGATGGCCTTCTGGACAGCAGTCAGGTTGGCAGTCTTACCCATGATTGTGGTTTTGAGTAATGAACCAGGCTGGGAGTTTTTAAAAGCCTCAGGAATCTTTTGCAGGTGTTTTGAGTTAATTGGTTGATTCAGATGATTAGGTGAATAGCTCGTTTAGAGTACCTTTTCATGATATGCTAATTTTTTGAGATAGGAATTTTGGGTTTTCATGAGCTGTATGCCAAAATCATCAGTAATAAAACAATAAAAGACCTGAAATATTTCAGTTGGTGCACAATGAATCAAAAATATATGAAAGTTTCATTTTTATCAGTACATTACAAAAGACCTGAAATATTTCAGTTGGTGTACAATGAATCAAAAATATATGAAAGGTTCATTTTTATCAGTACATTACAGAAAATAATGAACTTTCTCATAATATGCTAATTTTTTGAGAAGGACCTGGACTTGGTGTGTCCTCTGGAAGGAAAGTAGATAAGGAGACTTGGTGGTGGAATGAGGAAGTGCAGGAGTGTGTACAAAAGAAGCGGTTAGCTAAAAATAAGTGGGACATAGAGAGGATTGAAGAGAGTAAATAGGAATACAGGGAGACACAGCGTAAGGCGAAGATAGCGGAGTCAAAGGCCAAACAGAGGGCGTATTATGACTTATATGCTAGGTTGGACAGTAAAGAGGGAGAAAATGATTTATACAGATTGGCACAGCAGAGAAATAGAGATGGCAAGGACGTACAGAAAGTTAGGGTGATTAAAGACACAGAGGGAAATGTATTGACTGATGAAAGAAGTGTGCTGAGAAGATGGAAAGAGTACTTTGAAGAGCTGATGAATGAGAAAAATGAGAGAAAAAAAAAAAAAAGAGTAGGAGAGATGACTGTTGAGGACCCAGAAGTAGCAAAGATTAGTAAAGGTGAAGTGAGGAGGGCATTGAAGAGGATGACGAGTGGAAAGGCAGTTGGTCCTGATGGCATACCTGTGGAGGTATGGAAGTGGCTCGGAGAGGTAGCAGTAGATTTTCTGACAAGAACATTCAACAAGGTCTTGGAGAGTGAGCACATGCCAGAAGAATGGAGGAGAATTGTGCTGGTGCATATTTTTAAGAAGGGAGATGTGCAGAGTTGTGGCAACTACAGAGGGATAAAGTTGATGAGCCATACGATGAAGTTATGGGAAAGAATAGTGGACGCTAGACTAAAGGCAGATGTTAGCATTTGTCAATGACAGTTTGGTTTCATGTCAAGAAAGAGCACCACATATGCATTGTTTGCCTTGAAGATGTTAAAAGAGAAGTACAGAGAAGGTCAGACGACGCTGCATTGCGCCTTTGTGGATCTGTATAAAGCATCTGACAGGATGTCGAGAAAGGAACTGTGGTACTGCATGAGGAATTCCATCGTGGAAGAGAAGTACATTAGAGTGGTGCAGGACATGTATGAGAGATGTAAGACAGTGGTGAGGTGTGCTGTTGGTGTGACAGAAGAGTTTAAGGTGGAGGTGGGACTGTATCAAGGATCAGCTCTGTGCACCTTCTTGTTTGCTGTGGTGATGGACAGGCTGACAGACGAGGTTGGACAAGAATCTCCATGGATTATGATGTTTGCAGATGACATTGTGATCTGTAGTGAGAGCAGGGGACAAGTGCAGGAAAATCTAGAGAGGTGGAGGTATGCCCTGGAAAGGAGGGAAATGAAGATTAGCCTCAATAAGACAAAATACGTGTGTGAATGACAAGGACCCAAGAGGAACGGTGAGGTTACAGGGCGCAGAGATAAAGAAGATAGAGGATTTCAAGTACTTTGGATCAACAATGAAGAGCAATGGAGAGTGTGGAAAAGAGGTGAAGAAGCGTGTGCAGGCAGGTTGGAATGGATGGAGCAAAGTGTCCGATGTGATGTGTGATAGGAAGGTATCGGCAAGAATGAAAGGAAAAGTGTACAAGACGGTGTTGAGGCCAGCGATGTTGTATGGTTTAGAAACAGTGGCACTGAGGAAAAGACAGGAGGCAGAGCTGGAGGTAGCAGAGATGAAAATGTTGAGGTTCTCTTTGGGAGTAACGAGGATGGATAGGATCAGGAATGAGTACATCAGAGGGACAGCACATGTAAGACGTTTTG
This sequence comes from Plotosus lineatus, assembly GCA_024760905.1. Classification (NCBI taxonomy): domain Eukaryota; kingdom Metazoa; phylum Chordata; class Actinopteri; order Siluriformes; family Plotosidae; genus Plotosus; species Plotosus lineatus. The sequence continues at coordinate 44,786,718 of CM045740.1, forward strand.
GAGACAAAGTCAGAGAGGCTAGATTGAGATGGTTTGGACATGTCGAGGAGGGATTGTGAGTATATTGGTCGTAGGATGCTGAAGTTGGAACTACCATGCAGGAGGCCTAGAGGAAGACCAGAGAGATTTATGAATGTGGTGAAGGAGGACATGGAAGGTAACTGACGAAAGAGAAGATGCAAAGGATAGGGTGAGATGGAGGCAGATGATTTGCAGTGGTGACCCTTGAAGCGAATAGGCGAAAGGAAAATAATTAATAGATATTAGTATATATATATATATATATATATATATATACACATACATACATACACACACACACATGGGGTGGACAAAATAATGGAAACACCTAACATTTTGGCATCATAATTTTTGAACACAATTTAAACAATCAAAACTTGGCATGTGTTATTCCTTTTTGTATAATAATTTTATTTGATATGCTGATATTGAAAACATTACTCATACCCCATAATGGCAGAGCGCTCAGATTTTAAGAGGCCAAATTGTTGGTGCTTGTATGGTCGGCGCTAGTGTAACAAAAACTGCCCAAATGTTCGGTGTTTCAAGAGGAACTGTCTCAAAAGTAATGACTGGCTTTGAAAGAGAGGGACAAACGTCCTCAGCAAAGCACAAGTCTGCCATCGTCTCTAAAAGAATCGGAGGAGATTCTAACTGAAGAATGTCTTCAAATTCCTTTGGAAACAATTCACAAGTTGTATGAATCAATACATGTGCCAAGTTTTGATTGTTTAAATTATCTTCAAAGATTACGATGCCAAAATGTTAGGCATTTCCATTATTTTGTTCACCCCTGTATATAACATCTTTTGTTGAGCTGGGGTATTTTCGCCCATTCCATCTATTACTGGGTGGAGGCGGACATCATCCCAGAGGTTCTTAATGGGCGTGTATAGCAGCCAATCCTGCAATCTGATGTTTCCTCCAACCCAGTGCTCAATGTTGGTTGTTCTTTGATCAGTGAGGCATCATGGTATCCAGGTCAATGAAAAAAGAAAAGAAAAAAAAACAATTATATACTGGCTTTATATAAACAACAAAAACCCTCACAGAATTGGCAAAAACACAGCAACATTGCTCAAATTGCAACTCAAATCCAGTCAGGGGACAATGGCAAAACAACCACCCAGATTTCCGTTGTTTTGCTCATTACTACTCCGGATCGAGTCTTGAAGACAAAATTTTGACTTCAAACCTAAAAAGATTGTGATACTCCAAGTGTTCAGGGAGTGAAGGAGTCGAAGCCAAGAGTGACGCCGACAAACCTGAGATGATTCAAAAGGAACAAGTCACTCAAGGCAGTAACAAAATGGCTGCCCTTTTTATATTAATAATAAACATTCAATTCTTCCAGCATGGAACCAACTCAAGAAGAAATCATAGCTACAGCTCCACGATGACACTTATTCGTGCTTCTCTATCAGCCCATAAATAAACAGACGATGAGAAAACACTGAAGTGTAAAGACTTCCTTTATTAAAAAGACCACTGGTGTTTTCATAACAAGGAAAAGAAGAGGGGAGGGAAGGGGAAGGAAAAAGAAAAAAATCTTCAAGCCTTTGCTTTGACCCAATCAGGGCTAATTCTCTCCAACTCCAAATCCCCACATTTTCTGAATGTCCACAATAAAGACAACAGTCTCAGGCCTGAAACGAGGAAAACAAAAAACAACTCCATGATGGCTTAAAATCGTTTCAAATACATTTTCTTAAAAAAAAAAAAAAAAAAAAAAAAAAGAATCTTTTGCTGTAAAAGAAAGAAGAAATCAGACAGTCGGAAGGAGGAAAACAGAAACTAGCAGATGCCGGTGTCTGAAACCAAGAACAGTAAAAGACGAGCAACCGTGGTGAACAGGAAGTGATGCAGAATGACACTGGTGGTGGATGGAGGTTCATCAGTTGATGGTAATACAGTGGAGAAGCGCTGGGACGGTGAGGGTGGGGGTCAAGTTATGGGGTGGGTTGGATGGTGATGGCCCAGATCAATCAGCATCAGGCGTTGGGCTCTTTCTCGGACTGATAGACCTGGAACGACTAAGACACACACACACACACACACACACACAGTTAAACCCATTTTATCCAAAAGTCATGTTCATTCCAGAACACGGCATACGTCTCATGGATGCGACTGTGATGTTCACGGTAATCTCACCTGTCTCTTTTCTTGCTTATGGAGCGAGAACGAGATCTGGATGCGCTGCGTGCTCGCTGTCGGGATCCGGACCGGGAACGTGAATAAGAACGTGAACGACTGTTGAAAACACAGAACAGAGAGAATGAAAAATATTTTCCAAAAGGGTGAAATAAAAACCTTCATAAACTCACTTCATATTTTACATATAAAAAAAATAGTTGAAGTTGATGATGATGAGGAACCTGCATCAACTATACAGGTGTACCTCAACTTAAGTCATTTCGAGTCAAGTCGTTCTCGATTACATGTCGGTTTTCAAAAAAAATTATATGGGACAAAAAAAGGGAAAAAAAAGTGGGACCGCATACTTGCAGATTTTGCCATCAAAGGCTTTTTTTCATAATGATTTTAAATTAGCACAGCACTTCTCTATTTTCTGTGGCACCCCCTCTAGGAAGGGGGAGAAAGGAAAACAAAACAAAACAAAAAAATTCACGCCCCCCAGCGATTGACTATAAATAGTATTATTTGATTATAAAATTGTTATGAACACACCTCTGCCTAACATTGTGCCTTTATTAACATTAAAAATAAAAATGCATTCTTCTTCTTTTACTTAATTCTAGTACAGTATGGCAAAAAAAAGCATGTTCCCCAGTGTCATTCGTGCTCCCCCTGGCATCACACCGTGCCCCACTACTCGAGAAGCACTGAATTAGCACAGCCCCCGCAAATTATTCATATGCATCATCACACGTTACTGGCATGTGATTGAAATTTATCCAATAGCTGAGAGCTTTTGTTTCTCCCTCCTGCAGACTGGTTGCAGATGATGCGTACACCTCGTTTTTTTCTTCTTAGCGCACGCTATCAACGTGATTGCTTAAATTGTGATTAGTTTTTTTAGTGTGTTTTTAATTATTATTTAAGCCCGATGATGCCAACACCCTGCATCTTTCCTAGCTTCCGATAAGGAGCCGAATGCTTTATTTTTTCATAAATATTACCACAGTACAAAATTATAAAGGTTTTTACTTCATCATTACTACTGTATTAATGAGTCAGACTGACTATAGAATGTGTTTAACAAGCATAGTTTAGCGTATGTAACATACGTACGGTTTTAAAACCACGGATTTCCAGGATCCACGAGTGTGTGTGTGTGTGTGTGTGTGTGTGTGTGTGTGTGGGGGAAAGGTAACCCCTGCGAAAAATGGGGCTTTCTGTGAATTCAATATGTCTTGTATATTATTGTATATTGATCAGTGCTTCTCAAATAGTTGGGAGACACCCTTGGGATGCCAGGGTGGGTGTGGTGTGATGCTTGGGGGGGGGGGGGGGGGGAGAAGCACGTATGACCCTGGGAAATGTGCTTTTCTGGAAATGTGTACGAGAATTGGGTGTAATTGCACCTCCACTCTACGAGTTGGCAGTGGCGCTCATTGTCATGATATGATGGCACGGTTTTTCACACAAGCAAACGATATGAAGTATCGTGTATGTAAACAACCCCTCAAGAAACAACACGGAAATTTTTCTAATAGGAACAAAGAGAAAGGTGGCGAGAGACGAAGACATTAAGACATAAATAAGTCAAATGAGTTTAAATGAGCACTTTTTTTTAATTTCAGGCACATTGGTGCATTTAAATCATTTCTATTACAGATTTAAAAAAACAACGTTAATGGAGTTTTTCTTTATGGTATGTTGAACAATATTTTTCTTTTTTTGTTTTTAATGTTAATAAAGATAGAATGTTATACAGTAGTGTACTAATAATTTTATAGACAAAGAATACAGTAGGCCCCCGTTATTCGTGGGGGTTCGGTTCCCGCCCCTCCAGCGAATCAAGATAATCCACTAGTTCTGTACCCGGAAGTAAAACCCTCATCTATCATATTCCATGCGCTAAAATATGCTTCCCAAACAAATTCCTATCACAAAAAAATAGCATATGATGTTCAGGTAGTCTAAACGAGCTATTAACCTAATCATCTGAATCAACCAATTAACTCTAAACACCTGCAAAAGATTCCTGAGGCTTTTAAAAACTCCCAGCCTGGTTCATTACTCAAAACCGCAATCATGGGTAAGACTGCCGACCTGACTGCTGTCCAGTAGGCCATCATGGACACCCTCAAGCAAGAGGGTAAGACACATAAATAAGTCTGAGCGAATACGCTGTTCCCAGAGTGCTGTATCAAGCCACCTCAGTGGGACGTCTGTGGGAAGGAAAAAGTGAAAGGGCCGATTCCGGACCTCGGACATCTGTGGAAGCAGTGGACCGAGTCTGGAGTAGAAACATCCAGAGCCACCATGCACAAGCCACTTTTGAAGCAGAAACAGCGGCAGAAGCGGCTGACCTGAGCTTCAGAGAAGCAGCACTGGACTGTTGCTCAGTGGTCCAAACTACTTTTTTCAGATGAAAGCAAATTTTGCATGTCATTCGGAAATCAAGGTGCCAGAGTCTGGAGGAAGACTGGGGACAAGGAAATGCCAAAATGCCTGAAGTCCAGTGTCAAGTACCCACAGTTAGTGATGGTCTGGGGTGCCATGTCGGCTGCTGGTGTCGGTCCACTGTGTTTTATCAAGGGCAGGGTCAATGCAGCTAGCTATCAGGAGATTTTGGAGAACTTCATGCTTCCATCTGCTGAAAAGCTTTATGGAGATGAAGATTTTCATTTTTCAGCACGACCTGGCACCTGCTCACAGTGCCAAAACCACTGCTAAATGGTTTACTGACCATGGTATTACTGTGCTCAATTGGCCTGCCAACTCTCCTGACCTGACCCCCTCCGAGAATCTGTGGGATATTGTGAAGAGAAAGTTGAGAGACACCAGACCCAACACTGTGGATGAGCTTAAGGCCGCTATCGAAGCATCCTGGGCCTCCGTAACACCTCAGCAGTGCCACAGGCTGATTGGCTCCATGCTACGCCGCATTGAAGCAGTCATTTCTGCAAAAGGATTCCCGACCAAGTATTGAGTGCATAACTGAACATAATTATTTGAAGGTTGATTTTTTTTTTTTGTGTATTAAAAATACTTTTTTTTTTTATTGCTCGGAGAAAATATGCTAATTTTTTGAGATAGGAATTTTGGGTTTTCATGAGCTGTATGCCAAAATCATCAGTATTAAACCAATAAAAGACCTGAAATATTTCAGTTGGTGTGCAATGAATCTAAAATATATGAAAGTTTAATTTTTATCAGTACATTACAGAAAATAATGAACTTTATCACAATATGCTAATTTTTTGAGAAGGACGAGTACATACATGCGCGCGGATGCGCATGCACACACAGATGCAACAGACGCTCCCCAGCTTACAAACGAGTTCGGTTCAGGACGGCCCAGGGTGTTTGAGTGGCATCATAGAGCTTAACTGGTAATTAAAAACACTAAAAAAAAATGCACACTGACAACTTGTGCGCGAATGAGAAAAAAGGGAGCGTATACATCCTCAACCAGCAGGAGAGAGAACAACCATTGGCTGAATTTGAATCATGTGACAGTTACGCGGCAATCCGCGAACATGTGGGGGCGTGAGTGCAAAACTGCAAATAGTCAAGGGCCTACTGTACTATTTAGTTTCTCGTGGGGAGTGAAATGTTTTTTTTTCCCTTCCTGGGGGGGCGAGTCCCAGAAAATAATTGAGAAGCACTGGTGTGTGTGTTTATTATTTTTTATTTATATATATATATATATATATATATATATATATATATATATATATATATATATATATATATATATATATATATATATATATATATATATATATATATATTTTAAGGGCAATGCTGGCCTGGTGGTATAGGGCACTGGATCGCTGATCCTAAGGTTGGGGGTTCGAGTCCCACTCTCCACAAGGTTGTCACTGTCCCCCCCCCGTGCACCTCACTGGGTTATCAAAGGCCGGCCATGTCTCTCACTGTCTATGGTGTGATGCATGTAAAAGAACCATTGCCGACTTTCGTAAAGCGTAGGCTGTAAAGCCATCAGCGTGTTTCTGTCCCTTGCTAAAAAGGGTTGTGTCAGGAAGGGCATCCGACATAAAAACCTATGCCAAATCAAGCATGCGAATCATTCGCTGTGGCGACCCCTAATAAAGGGAAAAGCCGAAAGGAAATCTCTCACATCATATGCAGGGATCCCTTGCTACTTGGCGCTTCAATGGATCGTGTTTTTGTTTTTTTAAATATTCATAAAAAAAAAAAAAAAAAAAAAAAAAAAATCAGGAAACTAAGGAAGAAAAGGGGAAAAGGTTAAGGAAAATGCCACAAAAACAAGGCCAATTATGGAAAAATAAATAAATAAATAAAAACTAAAACAAAACAATAAACAACTCAAAATCTCCCATCAAATCTACATTTTTCTGAGGTGCGCATCTGGGAGCATGCATCTATCTGTCTGTCTTCCTTTCAGCCTTTTCCCATTTTACTCGGGAGTCGCCACAGTGAATCATCTGATTCGCACGTTTGATTTGGCAGAGGTTTTTACATCGGATGGCCTTCCTGTCACAACCCTTTTTAGCAAGGGACAGAAACACGCTGACGGCTTTGCAGCTCCTCTTTACGAAAGTCAGCAATGGTTCTTTTACATCAACCTTTCACCATAGACAGTGAGAGACATGGCCCGCCTTTGATAACCCAGTTAGCCGCACTGGGGGGCAGTGACAACCTTGTGGAGAGTGGGACTCGAACCCCCAACCTTTGGATCAGCGATCCAGCACCCTATACGTCTGTATGTGTGTGTATTTATTTTTTATTTACATCTTCTGCATTATTTTTTAATTGTTATTCTGAGCATTTATAGCACTGAATATGTATTTATTGATATTATATACACATATACATGTATGTATGTATGCATGTATGAGTCAGTAAGGGGGGGGGGGGGTTTGATCCCACTTCGCGGATTTCAGTTATCATGGGGGGGGGGGGGGGTCCCGGTCCTAATTCACAGCGGAAAGTGAGGGATCCCTGTATATATGTAAATTTGCCATAGCCTCGCCTAGAAACAAGCTAATTTAGTTTAAGTCATTTTCGACTTACGTCGTGTCTCTCCTGGAACCAATTAATGACATCAACCGAGGTATGCCTGTATTTGTGTTTACCTGGTCCTGCGTACTGGTGTTCTGGACCTCCTGGCAGGACTTCTGGACCGGCGTGCTGGGGAACGAGAGCGGCGAACTGGGGTTCGGGATCTGGAGCGGCCCGGGGACGCCGACCTAAATGAACACACATTAAACGATTAGCTGACTGGATTCCATGGAAAAATTCAGAAAAACAAGATTATCAGGCATCGAGCGTCATGAAGTACGAGGCGAACTCACCGGCTCCGCCTTCTGGAGTAGGATGGAGAGCGATATTTCCTAAAACACACACACACAGGAATCAGTCTCTGCAGAAAAACGGAAAACAGAACACGAATCACATGTACTCCATTCTTACCGCTCATTGCTACGGCTGCGAGAGTGGTAGCGACGGCCGCGGGATCTGGACCGAGACCTGAACGGATGGGAAAAAGAAACTAAAGTGAAGCTGTTCGGAGATTTCACAACTTGATCCTTGACATCATCACAGAAAGTAAATCAGTACTCGCTAGGACTCATTAAATACAGTGTGTGTGTTTGCGTGTACGTACCTGCTGCGTCTGCCACCTCTCTTGCTGTATCGGTAGCAGTCGTAGGCATAGTGGCCCGTCTCTCCGCACTGGTAACAGCGGTCGTTTGGATCAAATTGTCTGCGGCTTGGCCGACCGAAGCGGGACTTCCGGGACATTCCGTTCGACATCTCGACACGGATACGAGCTCCGCAGAGCATCCTGGGGAAGACGACGAGGTTACTAACGGTCACAGCAGAGTCACATGCTCACGCCCGATTCGCCCATTACAAATAAAACCGGGTCTCCCTTAAAACAGCTATTCCCCCATAAGGGGTGCCAATACTTCAAGATGTAAAACAGGAAAGGTGCTCATCAAGTGCCACCGTTAACTTTCACAGATCCTCCAAAATGTAGACGTGTTACAACCGTCCAACAAAAACTCAACTCCAGTTGGCGTAGATAAGACATCACCATGGGAACCACGGGCAAATATCAAACTCAAGCTGACTCACTTCCCGTCCATGCCCTTCACGGCGTCTTCGGCATCTCTGGAGTCTTCGTATTCTACAAAAGCGAAGCCGGGTGGATTCCGTGCCACCCACACGCTCCGCAAGGGCCCGTAGTAGCTGAACGCACGCTCCAGCTCCCCCTTCGCCGCTCCACTTCCCAGGTCACCAACATACACCTTACAGTCCAGGGAACTCCTCGACCCGTAAGACATCTCGAACCTGCAATCGGGATGAGTAACAGCAACATCAACCCAGACCTCATCATTCTACAATATAAACCTCAGCTCTGTCTATGTGAACCACATCCTCCATCATATGCACGACAGTGGGGAAACAGGATTATCCAACAAGTACGTGAAGGCAGCTTCGACAAAAAGTGAGACACAGCACTGTTTTTCCAGATGCGGACATGCTGAGTTAGGACAGGATTAAAATCAAACACAGATTCCATCAGGATGTAAAAAGAATCCCGTCTGAATTGGGCACTGTATAGCACAGGTGTCCAATAGTTATTTAAAACTATTCAATTATAATAAAAATATGGAAATAATTTACACATTTTAAAGACAGAAACAAAGAAAATTGACTTTACGGCATAAATTATGTAATAAACTACAACAAACAACCCGCTTTGTACTTCACTATTCTTAATAATATATTATTACTATATTACAAGGTTTTTTTGTACTGTGTCACACTTTACCTTAATAAATAACTTATAAAGAAAATAACTCAAAATAACCATCATATCGATTGCACGCCTGAAAAACAAGAGCTAGCAAATAATCAGTCGATTAGCATGAAGCTAATAACGCCATTAAATATGCGGTAGTCAGAAACCAAGTTTAGCTAGTTAGCATGCTAACAACCTCTTTGTTCAGCAACTCGCTGTAAAATCCTACGTTTTGTACATATTTGCCGATAAGATTAGTCTTCCAACAGCACGATCTCATTTATTCTCCAAAAATATACCAATTTCACTTTTCAGATCTCGTTGCGTATTTATTCCTTTTTTGGGCCAGTTTACGGAATACGAAGGCTGAATCGCAAACGTTTTGCGTGCAAATTAGTTATTTTCCTCGTAAATGCACATTAACTCCAGGTCATAATTTGTAAAAAAAAAAAATCGTTTTAAAATAATATTGAAATGATTATTATTAGCTTTAATAAACGGTAGGTTTTCGTACAATGTAATTATCAAGCCGAACAAATCCCCCTCCAATCAACTCATCGTGAAACCTGGTCCCCAATGACTGCGTGTTCCCTTGACGAAGACACACTGCTGAGTACAACGAATGGCGATCGTGCACTGTGTAGTGCACTTCGTACTGCAATCGGCGGGCGATTCAAACAAGGCCCTTCAAGCACAGTGTGTGGTGCGGTTTCGTTCGAAGCTGAACAGAAACTAAATCACTAGTCCCCATTCCCCCAGAGTTGGTCGTGAAGATACAAATTTTGTTTGTTAAACAAATTTAATACGCAAAAGCAAAACAAAAATAAATAAAATGGTAACAAAGTAAATAACGAAACATCGTGCTAGTTAGCTTAGCTTAGTTTAGCCTAGCCTAGCTTAGCTTAGCCTCGATGATATTTGGGACAGGCGTACTTGTCGGCCTCGAGTTCAGAGCGCGCGCGTGAAAGTGTGTTTCCGGTTGAACACGCGAAAACATTTCAACCGTATTAATACTCGCTCCACGCTCAGCCGCTAATAATGACGTGCAAAGCATAACAGCTCATTGCGATCGCTTTATTTCCTTACCTTCCTCTCCTCGTCTCAAGCGTCACATTCACAACACGCGATCTTTTTCTCTCTCCCTGTCGTTTCCCGGAAGAGCGAACACGATTTCCAAAGCTTAGCGCCTTTGCGACCAGATCAAGAGGCGGGGCATTACATACAACCATTATGATTGGTCTCTTGCTACAATACGTCATATACTAGTGCCTTTTCTTCATGGTCCACTCCGAAGCCGCTTTCTGTTTGATCTGAAGTGCACTCATGAGGGCTCACATCATAATTTCACATCAGATTGATCAGATAAAAATTAAATATCAGTCAGAGATGTTTTATAGCATTTTTTTAGTAAGAGTGCTGTCTGTATAAAAAAAAATCTAAGAAGGTTAAAAATGTTGTTACCCATATTTACACAAAATACCACTAATTGTTGTTTAGGAATAAATCTGATATTTCTCAAACCATTTAATATACAGTGGAACCTCACCTTACGAGAGCCCCAACAAACGAAAAATCCAGGTTAGGGAAAACATTTTCTTAAAATTTTTGTCACTGGATATGAAACAAGTTCACGTTACGAAAGCACCATCTCAAAAATTCAAACAATGCACGAGTTGCTCTCCAATTGACTATCTCCCAACATCCCGCCCCGCTGGCCTCCCATTGGCTAGGAGAGATGACGCATCTCCCTCCCATTGGCTAGCTACCAGCATCCCACCCCACTGGCCTCCCATTCGCTTGGAGGGATGACGCATCTCCCTCCCATTGGCTTTTATGGAAATGTATCTCCATAATACCCATAATGTTTTTCGTGTAAAGGACAGAGTTACTGTTGTTTACTGAGTTTTTTGAGTGTGCTCATTGCAACTTTATCTTTTGTGTCAGGCTTTTAAACTTGCATAAACATTTGTAAGATTATAACTGCTAAGAAGACATGGACAACACATGCGCGCACACACATACACAGACACACAGACACACACGTGTGTATGCGAGTGAAAAGAAGCAGCGGGCTCGTGGCATGCGGTTGAGTGATATCGCAAAAGAATATGGCCAAACCCGTCTACCATCGGTACGACATTGAAGCAGAAGGGTGCCTTAAAAGGTATACTTTTATAATTTTTAAAGGGTTTAAGTGGTAGTATTGGGGACCTTGGAACGAATCAGGCCTTTTACATGTAAAATGCGGCTCAATTTATGAAAAATCCAGGTTACAAAACCACTTCCGAAATGGATTAATTTCAAAAATTGAGATACCACTGTATATTTAAAAACATATACTGACACACATAAAGGATTTATTTTCCAAGGTTAACATCTAAATGGTGTTATGAAATGTCACCGATCACTCTTTCAGAACTCCTTCCTGATATCAGACGGGAAAAGATTTAACTGTGATTTATTAGTATAACATGATTTTAAAAAAAATATGTGCACAAATTATCTGCAAAATGTATAGGACATGGGGGGGGGAAATCATTCAAGCCCTGATCTTGGGCTAAGTGGCGGTTACAAATTTCACGTTGGCATGCTTGTGAATGGTTGTGTGGATGTTGGCCCTGCGACAGACTGGTGAGCTGTTTAGGGTGGACCTCGTGCTCTTCCAGAGTCGGTTGAAGTACTCGGCTCGGCAAATGAATGAATTATTTCATGTCATTGGGCAGGAAATAAAGAATAATTTTAGCTCAATTTAAACCCACCCACTTAGCCATTATAGAGTGTGAAAAAATGGCTCATGTGAAGTCAAACATCTTTTACAGTTGGTCTGTGGCTTTAGGAGGTCAGTAAAATAGACCAAAAGTAGTGTACCAGGAGGGGTTCTCCTTTATTTGGAAACCCATTACATAATTCAGAGTTAAATCCATTACATCATTCCTTTTACTTAAAAAGAGCACGTAAAGACACAACAGGTCAGCTCGCTGGCAATAATAGTCTCAACCAGTGATGACGAAGACACAGTATTGCAAATGATAACATGGTTTTATTTACAAAATGGACCATATACTAAACCCGTGTCAAGATCCTTCAACTGCAGATACAATGTCAGGCTGAAGGTGGAATCAGTGAGGTTGTTGTGGTCAGACAATGTGCTCAACATCAGCATCAGTGTGGTTGTGTGTAAGTATAATAAAAGCCAACGTGACAGGAGGTTTTTAAGTTCTGTTATTCACAAGGTGAAATATGAAAGGAAGTCAACAAGAGGCTGACATGAAGGAAACCATACTGTAAGACTCTACATTAATGAAAAGAGATAAACCACCGGTTAATTATGATAATAAAGAGGCAACACGGGGAAAAGGACAGAAAGGGGAAATGAACAAGAAAAAAATTTAAGAGGGAATGAAAAGGAAAAGGTAGATAAATTGGCAAAGTGGAAAATGAGACTGAGATAAAGAAAAGTAAGAAAAGGGTTTCCAAGTGTTGAATCAAGAAGATATGCATCCATCAACCTGGAGAGCCATGCTGATGGTCGCCCCATGGGACCTCTCACAGAGGGATGGCATATGCTTACCTTCCTGCTACTTTTTTGAGCCTCTCTGAGCTCACGCATAAAAGGAAGCAGACAGAACTTTCGGCGACCCCTGAATACGCATACTCAAGCAATTAGTGAAGATAAGGGTGTGCCACTCCCTGGTTGGTAGTGAATCACATACAATTAAATTAGGAAAGAAAAGGATGGGGGAGAAAGGTAAGAAAATAAGATCATCTTGGAGGAGAGGAAAACAACATCGGACCTAGAACAGAACCTTATAGGACACTACATGTTTTCATGAGCTCAGAATAATAATAATAATATTATAAGATGTACACTCAATATTTTTCAAGCTTGTCTAGAATAATGTGATTAACTGATTCTTTATTAAAATGCTTTCATAAATCAAAAGAACTACACCAAACAGTGTGTTATTTAAAATAAAAAGTAACATCAGCTGGTTTTGGTTAAATTGTTCTTCAAATCTGATTCATATTTAGTGCTACATTCATTGTAGTGAGAAACAATGACAACAATATGATATCCACAGTGAAAGAAATCACTATTCATGAGTTCCATTCATTCGTTTAATTTGTTCTGTGCATTACTTTACATTCAGATGGAGAGATCAGTCTTGAAATATCTTGCTCTGTTTGGTCCTTCTCTCCTGTGATATAAAAAGGTGCGAAATGTAAAGTTTAGTTTTCCATTGTGTGCAAAAGGATGTGTATATTCAAGTTTCTTCAGAAGCCTTTGATGTAACAGTACGCCTCCAGGCTGGAGAAGGTGATGTAGAAGAGCCACAGGCCAATGAAAAACATGGATGTGAGGACCTTGATGGCTTTGGGCCCGCCCAGCTCTCCTCCCACCGATGGCCGTCGTCGCAGCATGAGTACACCCATGGTGATGAAGGCACAGATGGTAAAGAGGGTGACGGAGAAGGCCAGCGAGCCCGGTTCCACGTGAAACGCCTCTCCTTTACTCTCCCAGTAGATGGCTGAGATGGACCAGGCCACACCAATCCCCAGGAAGACGTTCACAGCATTGCTGCCAGTCACGTTTCCAACCGAGGCATCGGCGTACTGATCCTGAACCGCCGCAACTTTACTCGCAAATGTGTCTAAGGAAGAAAGAAGGAATAAAGAGAAAGAAAAAGACCAAACAATAAAAGTGATAAAAAACAAGAATGAAAGAAAGAAACAAAATGAAACAATAAAAGAAAAGAAATAAAAAATTATAAAAAGAAAAAAATTGTAAAAAAATGTATTATTTAATAAAATTTAAATAATTCATAAAATAAAATATTTAATTGAAAAAATCAAATAATTAGAAATTATTAGTAATATAAATGATTAATAATAAAAATATTTGAAAAGAAATAAAAATGAAGAAATAAATGTGTATTAAAAATGAAACATATGTTTATTAACAAACAATACAAATAAAATAAAAAATATTAGGCAAAAAAACAGGGGGTTAAAGGGAAAAATATGAGAAAGAAAAAGGGAGAACCAAAAACCACAGAGAAGTCAAAATAATTATTTAATATACAGTATTATATTTTTAGATATGTTATATAATATATACATATTATAATTATATACAGTAATATATTAAAATTACAACACACACACCTGGGATGGAGGTGCCAAGGGCAACAAACACCACGGCGGTGACGGTATCCCGCAGCCCCACGGTGCAGCCGAAGTGAGACGCCAGGTCTCCGATAATGGCCGTGAGGAAGCCGATGACGAGGATGGATACGATGAAGCAGGCCCAGCCATTCCAGTACTCGGTGGGTGGGATAAATGCGAACGCCAGCTTCCAGAAGACCGTCATCATGTGCATGAAGTAATCACAGCAGGACGGTCGGCGTGGCTCCCCCCCTTCGCCCTCATCGCTGTCTCCTTCGAGATGGACAGCAAGTCATTACACAGTTTCCTTTAATTTGAATCAACCCAGCCCACATACGGTATAAACGATACAAAACTATTTCACAGTATTAAGTTTATAAAGATTTGTAGATGTTTTGTTTGTGCCCATTTGAATTAGGCCACGCCCCTAACCTGACGCAAGTGGCACAAAACTCGGAAAGTTGTTTGACTTTATGATAAAACTAGAGCGGAATTTACCTCTGCTCACTTTTATCGTTAACAGTGTGTTAGCTTTGGCATTTTTACACAGAAAATGGGTCAAAAACCTACGGAAAATTGTACCTTCGGAACACCTTCGGAATGTTCACGGCATGTGTGGAACAGACACGGAAAGACAGCAGTACAATGTAGGAATACATGCATAAAAGCGCACGGATTACCTTCAGAACCAGTGCGGATTGCAAAGGAAGACCTTCGGATAATTCACGGAACATTGACGGAAAGCACGAAACACTCGAGGGATGACTATGGCACTACTCCATTTTAGAAGGAAGACCTTCGGAATGATTGCGGAACACGAGGAATGAAAGCGGGACGTTTACGTTCAACACGGAATGACTGAGGAATGACTGCGGAATACTCGGCGTAACCATGTTTCAACGCGGAAAAATCGGCAAAGATCAAAGGATTTGCTCCTGATTCCACCTATAAATACGCGGCTTTAATTGAACTCCCATATTATATGCTGGTTTTTGTTGTTGTTGAGATTACTGTGTGTTGTTATTGACTCTTGATTGTACTAAAGTCTTTTTAAAATTTTAATATCAACATGTCGATATGTTTATAATTTACATGTTTAGAATTTGTAATAAATTTTACATATATTTATAATTCACAAGATGTTTATAAATTACTATATGTTTATAATATGTTTATAATGTACAATACATTAAAATTTTAACATACGTTTGTAATTTACAATACTGTATGTTTATAATTTACAATATGTTTATAATTTATGTTTATAATTTACCATATGTTTCTGATGTACAATATGTTTATAATTTACAATAAATTAAAAATTTAACAAATGTTAATATATTTATTATCAAAAATGTCAATATGTTCCTTTGATTTGCACCTCAATAAATCATTTCAGACTAAAAAAACCATGCAAACAAGTCCAAACCGCAGTGATTATAACCTCAAATCTTTATTACAGGAACATGAAAAAAAAAAAAAAAAAAAAGTATAAGAACTGGAATAATGTAATACAGACGCTCCCCGACTTATGTTTTTAATTGGTTCCGGACGGCCGAACGCAAGTTGAAAGTGAAAGTAAGTTGTTACAGTGATGTATGACGCTCATACTGTACTATACAGCCATAAATACCATGACCGTATCTCATAAAAAACCCTAAATCAATTATTATAAACATAAAATGGTAAAACAATATCAAATATTATCAACATTAATTTCAAATAAGTCACTTATTTATACCGAGTTACTTTACATGAAGCTTAAAACCAATCAATGCTTACAATATGTGAGGTCAGTACTGAAAGTAGTGTAGTCAGTACTGAAAGTAGTGTACTTGCAAAAGTAGTGTACTTGCTGTGGGTTATACAGACTTCTGGTCTTTCAAGTGCACAAGGGTGCCATTGAACTCGTTTAGAACACAGCCTGCACTGATGTGAATCCCAGCAAAGTAGAGCGTTCCTTCTTTTGTGTAAGTAAGTAAACTTTATTCAAGAGATGCATACAAAGAACAAGTACAAATCCTAATGAATATTAATATAAAAATAAGTATACACTCTTAGGATTCTGCTAAAAGATAATAAATATCTGTAATTGTTCTGTAATTTGTGCATTCAGGTTTTCATTCATATTACAACTCTCTTTGTTTAACTGAGTATGCATGGTAGATTGTGCCGATCTGAGCAGATAGTTAATTCATCTCTGTGTATGAGACTTGCACCCATGCTAGTAGGCTTACACTTCTGACCAACCAGATTTGCTTAGGGTTACAAAAGTCCGCAAAACAGTGTAAACACAAAGATCACAGAGACGACGTCTTAACACAAGGGTAACACGCTGTATAACTGATATATATATATATATATATATATATATATATATATATATATATATATATATATATATACACACACACACACACACATACACACACACACACACACACACACATATATATATATATATATACACATACACACACACACACTCAGTCTGTAGTTTATCAGCAATGACTGTAGCGTCATTGCATCATTTCGTCAGCGTACTGCGTAGGTATGTCTAAACTCAAAATTTGACTTTTTTTTTGGAAACCTAAAATAGAAAAAACATAAAACGGATGGATGTAAGTCGGGGAGCATCTGTACATTGAAATCAAAAGTCTCACAGGTCACCACAGGTGGCGTTTGAGTCCTCCAAGTAATCACAACACTGCCTGAGCACACTGGAAATGTTGAACAGGCTGGACTCACTTCCACGTCTCTCTCTAGCCGCAGGGGTGGTTACAGGTGTTGATGTGCATATAACCGGAGGACAACTGACTGGTCTGCTGGGTGGTGGTTGCTGCTCTCCTGCAGATGACGTTGATTGTTGTGGGCATGGTGGTGGTGTCCACCTTGCGTCTTGAGGTCCGCAAACAGGCACTGGTGGACATGACAGCTGCATGGGCTACAGAGTCGGTGGGGGCGGCAAGTAATGCTGCTGATGCCACTGGTGGTGCAGAGGTGGTGGTTGAGTTTCTGCAAATGCTGCGGAGTAGGCAGGATCTGCTGCGACCACTGTAGCGTAGGAGGTGGTTGTTCCTGCGGCTGTGTCTCCAAGGGTTCAGCTCTGTCCAGGCATTCGTTCAGCATCTCATCTCATCATCATCTTCTTCCGCTTAGTCCGGGGTCGGGTCGCGGGGGCAGCAACCTTAGCAAAGAGGTCCAGACATCCCTCTCCCGAGCCACTTCCTCCAACTCTCCCGGGGGGACACTGAGGCGGTCCCAGACAAGCCGAGAGACATAGTCCCTCCAGCGTGTTCTAGGTCGACCCCGGGGTCTCTTCCCGGTTGGACATGCCCGAAACACCACACCAGGGAGGCGTCCGGGGGGCATTCTAACCAGATGCCCGAGCCACCTCAACTGGCCCCTCTCAATGCGGAGGAGCAGCGGATCTACTCCGAGCTCTCCCCGGATGGCGGAGCTTCTCACCCTATCTCTAAGGGAGAACCCCGCCACCCGGCGAAGAAAGCTCATTTCAGCCGCTTGTATCCGTGATCTTGTTCTTTCGGTCATTACCCAAAGCTCGTGACCATAGGTGAGGGTTGGAAAGTAGATTGACTGGTAAATTGAGAGCTTCGCCTTGCGGCTCAGCTCCTTTTTCAACACAACGGACCGCTACAGGCACCGCTTAACAGCAGAGGCTGCAGCGATCCGTCTGTCGATCTCTCGCTCCATCCTTCCCTCACTCGTAAACAAGACCCCAAGATACTTAAACTCCTCCACTTGGGGCAGGACCTCATCCCCGACCCAGAGGGTGCATTCCACCCTTGTCCGACTGAGAACCATGGCCTCGGACTTGGAGGTACTGATCTTCATCCCGGCTACTTCGCACTCGGCTGCGAATCGCTCCAATGAGAGCTGGAGGGCCCGACTTGATGAAGCCAAAAGGACAACATCATCCGCAAAAAGCAGAGACGATATCCGATGGCCACCGAACCAGAACCCCTCATCGCCTCGACTGCGCCTAGAAATTCTGTCCATAAAAATTATGAACAGAATCAGTGACAAAGGACAGCCTTGGCGGACTCCAACTCCCACCGGAAACGAATCCGAGCTGCTGTTACCAATACGGACCAAACTCTGGCTCCGGTGATACAGTGACCGAATAGCTCGTAGCAACGGATCCGGAACGCCGTACTCTCGGAGCACGCCCCACAAGATCTTTCGAGGGACACGGTCGAAAGCCTTCTCCAAATCCACAAAGCACATTCGTTCAGCAGTTCTTAGATTTTCAATTTGGCATACCTGTACAATGGTTTCAGTAGATTATGCAGCACAGCTGCTGCCCAACTGGTGAAACTCATCCTTTCGGGCTCATCGGCCGTCCATACCTCCCTTTTCTGGTTCACCAGCTGTTTGGGTACTGTGAGAATTCGGTCAGCTCTGTCATCAAGGCTGGACGTTGGAGCTCCAGACCTTGCCAAGGTGGACCTGGATGCTGCGGTGGCAGGCGTTGCGTCGAGGGGGCTGACGGGTGTTGCCTTTTCTGACAGGTCGATATGTCCACTGTCCTGTGACCTCTCCGGTGTTGATGGCAGTGGAGGTTCTCCAGCGGTGGTGGACGTAGACCTGCCAGAGCCAGCTGCAGCAGCAATCTTCGCCTTGAGAGAGAGACCACGTTCCTCCGCTGTACCTCGACTAAGTGTGGACATAGGAAGCTAAAGCTGTCGTATATCCACTGGTCCCTCTGCAACATGTTGAGCTCAGCTTGTCCAAACTTCCACCGTCTAAGCTTTCCCAGTCTCGTGCGCACGCTATGGAACCACTGTTTCAGTTCCTCATCGCTCTTCCCAGTGCGCGAGCCCTGATCAGCCCAGAGCTTGGCCTTGTGTGGTTTGTCCATCCAGGACTG
>CM045740.1:44810724-44890724 GCA_024760905.1 Plotosus lineatus
ACTAGGACTGCCAGGGTCACTCCGATACCATTCGAACCGATTCAAGAGGGGAACTTGTACAAAAGTATCAGTAAAATGTGGAAGAAATGCATATTTCCCAGCTGTCATGTCTCCGGTAATATCTGATCAGCCATGTATGTCTCACAGTTGACCTCCCAGTTGCAACAGTTAATTTGACCTGGTGATGGACTCACGGTATTTTTCAACATGATCAAAATTTTAGTGGAAGGAAGTCATGCTCTCATGGCTCTCAAGATATCTTCTATATACTCTTGTATTCTGATGGAAGTGGACAAAAAATGTTGACCCCCGGTAGATGCCCCCAGAAACAAAAATCATCTACCGTCATCTACCATGAATTAGATGCACCTATGTGAAATGGAGGCTTTACTATTCCTTCCTCATCCTCCAATGTAACACGGTCACATTCCATATCTCTACCTTTATCTCTTTGCGTGTGTCTCCAGGTTGAAACTCCAGTGTTCCTTCACAGAAACTGAAATCCACTCCGGCTTTGGCAGAGCCATTCTCAGTCCGATAGTTCACATGGAATGTTCCGGAGCCGCTGCCTCCGACAAGCGTGACCCAGACACTCAGCTGGCCACAGTTTTCAATGCAGCGATAATGATTCTGTTCAAAGGCTACATGTGCACAAGTTGCCAGATCCTCTTCAGGGCTGGCATTCAGAGCAGCACGTCTGGCCTGTCCTGCTGCGGCATGCTTCTTTAACACATTTCCAGCTCCAATAATCATTCGTGTGACCTGAACGCGATAAAACGCACGACTCTTCGGTTGCTTCTGCAGATTTGAGTAGTTAGCCATTTCAATCAATTGGTCCAAGTCTTTATCTGGATGGTTCTGACGAAGTTCACGCAGTAATCGGATCACCTGCCAGATCAAAGAGAAAATGTACTTATTCGCAATAGCTTACCATAAAAAACATTTTAACATTCAACTCTAAGAAACAGCTCAGCAACACCTTAGCAATTACTATTATTCATACGTTACGTAGCTAATTAGCACATACAGCCCGAAAGAAATGTTAAGCTACATTTCCACAATGCTTTTGCGACACTTCAGATACAGCAAACTGATGTTGCAGTCGTTCTTTATCAACATCCTTGCGCACACCTAATGTTCTCTTACTGTACTAACTGTGCTGAAATTAAATATCTTAAAGTTTCCCCATTCAGCTTCAGTTTCTCAGCTTTCTCCTCAACTTCCTGTCTCAGTTGTGTCTTTTTTTGTCTCCTACGTCCTCTGTACCTCCTCACGCTCCTGTTCAGAATCTTTGTTTGTCTCCGCGCTGTTGATGTTGCTGGTGGTGTTGCTCGGGCCCCCATTGCTGTTGCTATGCAATTTCCCATCCATGATGATGTCAATGCCATTGGGCGCCAGTTCACCCTCTGTCTCCACAATGATGCCGTGACGCTTGTCAGCACGGTGACGCCGATGAAGGAATTTGTAGCAGAGGAGCTGCCGGTCTGCAATCCACGCCATGAGGACACAAATGGGAAAGAACAAGAGGGTCAGCAGGGCTTCCCAAACCTGGAATACGAAGGGAAAAAATGGAAAAACATTCAAACTACAGTACTACTTTTTTGATGACATTTTTCCATGTTCAGTAGAAGTTTTACACATAAGAAACACACACAGTGCATACGTTGCCAGCAACTGCCCTGTGACTAGGAGCTATTATCTGTTGTTCTGCACTCAACCCATGAACAAAATCTAACAGTGCAATTTTTTTACGTGGCCTTTCCTCTGGAAAGTCTCAGTGATACGTTAGACTCCCCTGGTCATGCGATCAAAGGCCCTCGGCAAACTTACTCCAGGCAGTAGAGATATGGGCACTAATATGCAGTCTAGTTATAGTTGGGGGATACTAACAGTATCAGTGGTGGCACGGTGTTGCCGTGGTTAACACATCCGCCTCACAGCAAGAAGGTCCTGGGCTCGAGTCCCGGACTCAATGAGATTCTTTGTGGAGTTTGCATGTGCTCCCTGTACTTGCATAGGCTTCCTCAGGGTACTCCCGTTTCCTCCAGTTACTCTGGTTTCCTCCAACAGTCCAAAGAAATGCCCATTCAGCTAAGAGTGGCTGGGCTGCTCCAAATAACCTGAGGTGGGAGTGTGAATGGTTGTGTGTGTTGGGCTGTGATGGTCTAGTGAGCTGTTCAGGGTATTCCCAACCTTAGCCCTGCGTCTGATTAAGAAAATCACCTTTCCCATTTGGCTTCAAGTTTAATATGTCTGAGGAAGCTGACAGTACATTTCCCCAGTATCAGAGACTTCATTGGTCTGCTAAAGGTCTCTATTTTGACCAATGAATTCTGCTTTTAAATACTGTAAAAATCTTCAAGCACCCTCGACTGAGGTCATTGGAAAAAACTTAACTGGTTGGGATGAATGGGGACACCTTTCAAAATTAAGTCTTGGCCAGAAATTCATGGTGGAAAGAATTCTCAGAAAGGGAAGGATGGGTGGCATAGTCTTTGTCCTTTATCAATTTTTTAGTGCTGCTTAGCAATTGAGCAGATAAATACAGAGGTGGGTACACAGTATATTGCTCTGAGGGTGTTCCACAACTCCTTGCTTTGCCTGAAGAAGCACATGCTAGTCCTCAGAAGGTGCCATAATCTCGGAAGCAAAAATTCCCCCTAAACGTGGTGGTGTCATCCATGAGTTCCTTTAAGCTAACAATTTAGCTAATGAGGACATAAATATCTTGATTAAATGGCATCATAACCATTTACATTAAGTATCAAATACTGTTCCAAACAATTGAAAAAATGAATTACATGATTGTTACTTAAACCAAGACACACACACACACACACACACACACACACACACACACACACACACACACACACACACACACACCTGAACAATGCCCGGGGATATGACAGAGAGGATAAGGTAGAGCCAAATGTAGGCAAAGATGCTCCAGAAGGCAGTGATGAAGAACACACGCAGGTGTTTGATCTTCCTCACCTCACCATCCGGGATTACAAACACACAAATGGCGATGATCACCAGCATGTTAAAGGCGGCACTGCCCACGATAGTGCCGGGCCCGAGCTCGCCCGATTTGAAGCCATGTCCGCACACCTGAAAACACACACGATTCGTCAGTAACCTACCCACACATGTACCAAAAATGACCTCATACTACTAATAACCTGAAGATCATTAACATGTACAGAGATAAACACAGTTATGAGATTCGGAAGAAACACAAAGTTGAACATGAACTATCTTTGCAATATTTCCATTGGGCAGTGACGTAGTGGTTATCACGTCCACTTCACAGCAAGTAGGTCCTGGGATTGAGTTCCTGGCTCGCTGAGGCCATTTCTGTGTGGCGTTTGCACGTTCTCGTCATGCTTGCGTGCGTTTCCTCCGTGTACTCCGGTTTGCTCACACACTCCAAAGACATGTACGTCAGTCTAATTGGCTGCTTCAGATTGCTCTAGGTGTGAGCTTGAATGACTGTGTGTGTGTGTGTGTGTGTTGCTCTGCGATGGACTTTTGAGCTGTTCAGAATGTACCTACCTCGGCTGAGATGGGTTTCAGCTTCTCTCTAACCCGAATGGGACGAAATGGTTCATGGTTGGGATTTGTTTGCAAATTTAAACAAAAGTCATCAATGGATTTCGATTTTTTTTTTCTAACCTTCTGTGAGATTTTGGTGGCAATTTGGATAAAATTCCAGAGTCAGGAATTTTTGAAAGGATTCTTTATTTTACATTGGTCTGGAAGTGTGGTTATAAGTGTGGCCCAGCAAGGGGTACTGTGCACTTTGTTTTTTTTCCTGGCTTGGGGGAGGTTTGCGCTCCTCAAGCGTTCCTGGGAACTATAACAGTATAATTATTCCTTAAAGATCATTTTATTGTTGTATCCTAACTGTGAGCTTGAGATCACCATGATTTTTCTTGCATTATTTTTCCCTGGTATAAATGGACACCAATCTATTCCCATCTCCTGGATGATCCCTCTTTCCGTAGTTTCTAAATTCCTAATTTCCTCCTCAGTTTAACAATCGATTCTCACTCCACGGTCAACTGAAGCAGGAATGGGTTTTGGCAAATAACTATCCGAGGGCTTCATTCCCGTCCATCTTGTCCCTAACGAGCTGCTGCTGACTGATTTTGGTAACGTGATCGTTCATGCTCTCAGGCCCTGAGAATAAATGTGATAGCTTCAGTAATGAGATGAAATGAATGGAGAGATGCTTCAGACGAACTCAGGAGAAACTGAGGGGAGATAGAGTTGAGGTACAGTGACCAGTAGGGGGTGCAAGAAGACTAGCGAGGGCAGGAGGGTCAATAAGAGGCTGGAGGCATGTTGTACAATCTTCAGTCTCTTCTGTAAAATGGAAAAATAAGAGACGCAAATGATTTGAACGGACAGGAAAGAATGCAAGTGGCTGAAAGTTAATGAGCATCCCGAGGAACAAGGGGAGTGTGGAAAATTACAATTTTCCAAAAGTGCAAAGAGTTAATGTTTCATGGGAAAATGTGTGTGTGTGTGTGTGTGTGTGTGTGTGTGTGTGTGTGTGTGTGTGTGTGTGTGTGTGTGTGTGGGTCTGTGTGAGATACACCATGTCCATGATAGTTGCTTATTGTCAAAGT
This sequence comes from Plotosus lineatus, assembly GCA_024760905.1. NCBI lineage: Eukaryota > Metazoa > Chordata > Actinopteri > Siluriformes > Plotosidae > Plotosus > Plotosus lineatus. The sequence goes on from CM045740.1 coordinate 44,815,362, forward strand.
GCATTAAAAGTTTATCTTGTGTTAATGAGTATGTCAAATGTGTGATATTACACTGAGGTCAGAAAGGATTGTGTGTGTGTGTGTTTATTCTCATCCTATTTAATCTTCACATTGTGTCCTATTTTCCAAGTTGTTGTTTTTAAGGGGTGTGTGTGTTGACATTCTGCTACTGACATTATCACAAAGATGATCACAGAGATGACCCAGGGCAGAAGTGTATGTGTCTGTGTGTGTGTGTGTGTGTGTGTGTGTGGTCCTGTGATTGACAGTATCGCAGATGAAGACGATCCGAGGGCAAATAATGTGTGTGTGTGTGTACCTCTATAACTGACAGCAGGATCTCTGGAGCGGAGGAGCCAAGGGCCATCAGAGTGAGATTGGCGACGGTTTCATTCCATATCCGTACCGTCGTCACCGTCTGCTCCCCATTCTGCCCTGTAACGGTCACCTCTTTCTCCTACAGGAACACACACACACACACACACACACACACACACACACACACACACATTAAAATTATACTGTCCGAGTAAAAGTTTGTTATGATTAAATACATTATAGTGGCTAACCAAAGAGAGAGATAGAGAGAGAAACAAACTGATTGACAGACATGCAGACAGAAGGGTAGAAATACAGGCAAACAGACATGCATATAGATAGACAGACAGACAGACAGGCAGTCATACAGACAGAAAGACAGACCTTTTGTGTGTGTCAGACTGTGTTGTAAAAATGGTTTAACAAGTTGTGGAAAGAATGTTTAATAATTTACTCTCATTCTTGAAGTATCCATCAAAAAGCATTAAAATTAAATCCTTGCTAAAACAAGAAAGTCTCAAAATTATTTGCACCCTAATAATCAATAGTGGTAATTATCAATCCTGATATGAACATGTAGTTCATTCATTTATCATTCATTCATTTTTTAACCTCTTAATCCTAATTAGGGTCAGGGGGAGGCTGGCGCCCATCTCAGCTGACTTCAGGGGAGAGAGCGGGATGCACTCTGGACAGCTTGCCAGGCCATTGTAGGGCAGAAACACGCTGACGGCTATAAGCAACTCTTTACAAAAGTCAGCAATGTTTTTTTTTTTTACATGAACCTCTCACCGCAGACACTGAGAGACATGGCCGCCCTTTGATAACCCAGTTAGTGCACTGGGAGGACATGCAGTTCAGTGTTTGAAAAGGTTTGCACCTATATTCATCTGTTTTGGTCAAGCTGTGTGTGTGTGTGTGTGTGTGTGTGTGTGTGTGTGTGTGTACCTGCGAGGTGATAACCTCGATGGCAGCCATGAAGCGGTCAGCAATAATGGACACTCCCAGGAACATATAGAGCAGAGACAGGAAGTAGATGATGGCGCGAATCACCTGCTGGGCCAGAGGTGGGTTCTGAGGGAGCCAGACAGGAAGTAGAATCCCCTCTGCGCACTCCACCTTCTCCATACAGGTCCGTTTAGCACTGGTGTTGACCTCAACACTGCCGCGTACACACACAAACAGGATGAGGAGGCGAACAAAGAGAGGAGACGCCATGACAACGGAGGAGCAGGTGGGAGAGAGACGGTCTCCTCCTGGACAGAGAGAGAGAGAGAGAGAGAAAGAGAGAGTGAGTCGAAATGGTAATGTTTCGTGACTAAGGTTGTGTTTTTGTTTTTAATTGAAAAAGTACAAAATTGCTATTTAATTGCTGTTAATCCAGATGTTCCTACAGGCCTGTTTTCATGTCATTGTTTGTTTTTTGTGCTTGTGGGTTAAGGGTTGGGGGTTGGGCTTTGTCATATGGAAGTTTAGAATTAGCTCCACCCCTGAAGTTTTTTGACCTTGTAGAGCTGAACATCAGGATTCAGGTTTGCGGTCTTATTCACAGGGCAGCAAAAGACTAGCTTCTATCTGCCCTCTTCTCCATACCTGAGCTCACAAACATCTGTGATTGGCTAGTCTCTTTATGATTGACAGGGATGACACAATCTGGTCTTCCCATCCAGACAGCATGGATAGTTTTCTTCTCTTGAGCTCTCATCCACCTGTAGCTTTGTCTAAACTCGAATCCGTGGCTTCCGGTCACCAGGAATAAAGACTGCTTTTATAGTAAATCATCCCAAATCTGCATGACAGTGCTGCGGAAGACAATTTCAGAGAAATCAGAAAGAGTAAACTCATTTGTGTTCTGTCCGAACACATTGCTCCCAACCACCCGAAAGTGCATTGCCTGACTCCTGCTGGATGACAAATCCTGAAGAGAAAGCATAGTGATTGAGGGGGAAAACACATGCAAAGCACATTCTTGTCATTAACCCAGATGTCAGCACACCCCAAACACACAGTCCAGAACATTGCATCTGAAGTAAATTTTGTAATTTTAGGAAAAAAAACCCCCCCCCCCCCCCCACTGTTTTGTTGTCAGCACAAATCATCTCGAGCGGAGCTTGGCCAAATGGTCTAGATTTTCCCCATCCAAAATGGGACCCATATGGGATTGTCTGTGGGTTTCGTGGTGGCCCGATGTCACCTTCCCCCATATGTATATTGGTGCCACTTGGGTTATGACTTGAGGGCATCTGTAGCCTAATGGATAGAGACACTGATTTGAGATCGAGAGGTTGCTGATATGATTCCCAAACCAACAGGAAAAATATGTGGCGATAGGGGAATGAGCTGTCCCTTCCCTTCCTCCACATTCATGACTGAAGTGTCCTTGAGTAAGGCACCAACCCCCAACTGCTCTCCGGGCACTTTGATGTGTGTGGCAGCCCCCTGCTCAAGGTGTGTATTTTGACTTTTTATTTGTGTTTGTTCACTTTGGATGGGTTCAATGTAGAAACAGTAATTTTCCTTGCAGAATTAATGCAGCAAATACAAAAATAAATTCTTCTTCTTCTTCTTTTCCCTTTGGCTGTTCCCTTCAGGGGTCGCCACAGCAAATCATCTGCCTCCATCTCACCCTATCCTTTGCATCTTCTCTTACACCAACTATCTTCATGTCCTCCTTCACCACATCCATAAGTCTCCTCTTTGGTCTTTCTCTAGGCCTTCTGCCTGGTAGTTCCAACCTCAGCATCCTACTACCAATATACTCACTATCCCTCCTCTGGATATATCCAAACCATCTCGATCTAACCTCATGACTTTGTCTCCAAAACATTTTACATGGGCTGTCCCTCTGATGTACTCATTCCTGATCCTATCTACCCTCGTTACTCCCAAAGAGAACCTCAACATTTTCATCTCTGCTACCTCCAGCTGTGCCTCTTGTCTTGTTCTCAGTGCCTCTGTTTCTAAACCATACAACATTGCTGACCTAAACACTGTCTTGTACACTTTTCCTTTCATTCTTGCCAATACTCTTCTATCACACATCACATCGGACAGCCTAAGTACTCAAAATCCTCCACCTTCTTTATCTCTGCTCCCTGTAACCTCACCATTCCTCGGGTCCTTCTCGTTCACACAAAAGTATTCTGTCTTACTGAAGCTAACCTTCATTCCTCACCTTTCCAGGGCATACCGCCACCTCTCTAGATTTTCCTCCACTTGTTCTGTAGTCTCACTACTGATCACAATGTCATCTGCAAAAATCATAGTCCATTGGGATTCTTGTCTAAATTCGTCTGTGAGCCTGTACATGACAATGGCAAACAATAAGGGGCTCAGAGCTGATCCTTGGTGCAGTCCCACCTCCACCTTGAACTCTTCTGTCGCATCGACAGCACACCTCACCACCGTCTTACATCTCTTATACATGTCCTGCACCACTCTAACATACTTCTCTGCCACTCCAGACTTTCTCATGCAATACCACAGTTCCTCTCTCGGCACCCTGTCAGATACTTTCTCCAGATCCACAAAGGCACAATGCAGCTCCTTCTGACCTTCTCTGTACTACTCTATTAACATAATCAAAGCAAACACTGCATCTGTGGTGCTCTTTCTTGGCATGAAACCAAACTGTTGTTCACAAATGCTGACATCTGCCCTTAGTCTCGCTTCCAATATTCTTTACCATAACTTCATCGTATGGCTCATCAACTTTATCCTTCTGTAGCTGCCACAACTCTGCACATCTCCCTTGTTCTTAAAAATGGGGACCAGCATAATTCTCCTCCATTCCTCCAGCATCCTCTTACTCTAAGACCTTGTTGAATGTTCTTGTCAGAAAATCAACTGCTACCTCTCCTAGACACTTCCATACCTCCACCGGTATGTCATCAGGACCAACTACCTCTTCATCCTTTTCAATGCCCTCCTCACTTCACCCTTGCTAATCTTTGCTACTTCCTGGTCCTCAAAGGTCACCTCTTCTACTCTTTTTTCTCTCTCATTTTCCTCATTCATCAGCTCTTCAAAGTACTCTTTCCATCTTCCTAGCACACCTCTGAAATCAGTCAATACATTTCCCTCTCTGTCTTTAATCACTCTAACTTTCTGTACGTCCTTCCCATCTCTATTTATCTGATGTGCCAACCTGTATAAATAATTTTCTCCCTCCTTACTGTCCAACCTAGCATACAAGTCATCATACGCCCTCTGTTTGGCCTTTGACAAAGCTACCTTCGCCTTACACTGTGTCTCCCTGTACTCCTGTTTACTCGCTTCAGTCTTAGCAAACTTCTTCCTTTGTACACACTCCTGCACTTCCTCATTCCACCACCAAGTCTCCTGGTCTACTTTCCTTCGAGAGGACACACCAAGTACTCTCCTATCTGTCTCCCTGATCACATTAGCTTTGGAAGGACTTCCTGACTACCCAAAGCCTGTTTCAACTCCTCCTTGAAGACAACACGGCACTCTTCCTTTTTCAGCTTCCACCACTTTGTCTTCTGCTCTGCCTTCTTCATCTTTCTTACCATCAGCGTCATCCTGCACACCACCATCTTATGCTGTTTGGCAACACTGTCATGCACTACTACTTTGCAGTCACTGACGTCCTTCAAATTACATCGCCTACACAAGATATAGTCTACCTGTGTGCTCCTACCTTTGCTTTTCTAAGTGACTCTATGCTCCTGTCTTTTCTGGACGAAAGTATTCACCACAGCCATTTCCATCCTTTTTGCAAAATCTAGCAACATTTGTCCTTCTGCATTCCTGTCCTGGATACCAAACCTGCCCATCACTTCCTTGTCCCCTCTGTTGCCTGCACTAACATGTCCATTGACCACTCTTTCACCTCTAGGGGTACTCTGCATCACTTCATCTAACTCACTCCAGAATATCTCCTTCACTTTTAGTACATATCCTGTCTGTGGGGCATAAGCACTAAACAATATTGAACATCAAACCTTCAATTTCTAACTTGAGACTCATCACTCTGTTTGACACTCTTTTCACTTCTAGAGCATTCCTGGAGAAATGCCTCCTTCAAGATGACTCTTCCCATCCACACCAAGATAAAACAGCTTAAACCCTACTCCTAAGCTTCTAGCCTTGAAACCTTTCCACCTGGTCTCCTGAACACACAGTATGTCCAACTTCCTCCTCTGCATCATGTCAGCCAGCTCTCTGTCTTTTTCTGTCATTGTTCCAACAATCAGAGTCCGTACTCTCAGTCCTAGCTTCATGCCTTTCTTCTTCTCTCTTCACCTACGGACACGCCTCCCGCCTCTCCTTCTTCGGCCAACAGTAGCCCAGTTTCCACCAGCACCCTGTTGGTTAACAGCACAGATGGCGGTCATTGTTAACCCGTCCTCAACCGATCCGGTATGATCTTCGTTTTTATGATTTGCATGTGAAAAACTGGCATAAGGATGCCCTTCCTGACGCAACCCTTTGCATTTATCCGGGCTTTGGACCGGCGTGAGGATGAACACTGGCTTGTGCCCTCTCTCACAGCTGCATTCAAATACTAAAATAAATTAAAATAATTTTTTTTTAAATGCCTGGGCACCTGGTGGCCATGGACATCTTAACTGTCTCCCACTTTTGCAAACATAGATGGGCCCCTATGTGGGTCCATGTTTCCCCTATGTTGGCTTATTAATGGGAAATGAATTCATGTGGATATATACCCCATGTACATTCTCATGTAAAACCTCTTTTTTGTAGCCCACTTACTGACCACATGGGTCCATCAGCATCATAAAATACACATATGGCCAGAGCCCCTCTGAAATTCTCCATGAATAAAAATCCTGAATACACACATATATATACACACACACACACATATATATATATATATATATATATATATATATATATATATATATATATACATATACATATATATATACATATACAGATATATATATATTTTTTTTTTTTTTTTTACCAGGTGTCAGAAATTAGCAGCATTCAATTACTGTCATAAAATCAGCAAGTCAGAAGCAGCAGGACAAAAGTTCACAAGACTTGATGTTACTCCATGCAGGAATGGGTCACATTAGCAGTTCTAATGTCTATTACAAATGTATGAGCCAACTTTAATGTGTGTGTGTGTGTGTGTGTGTGTGTGTGTGTGTGGGGTTGAGATTGACAAGAGGAGTGTGTGTCTCACATTGGGGTCATGTTTCACTTTCCAAGCTGTGCTATGGTTACTTGCAAGCTCTGCAACCCGACACCTGCAACAAAAATAACTGGCATGCACACACAATAACTCTACATCAGCTAAACGATTACCTTCAACCAATACAATTATCCAGATTCTTCATGCATTCTGTTTGCTTTTTTGTGGCGCCAAAAGAAAGATGCGGGTGCTACAGTATCTCTAATAAGCATCCATCAGTGCCTTCAGTGTGTGTGTGTCTCGTCAAATACCAAAACAATCGACAAGCCAGATGCTTGACCAGACCACAACAGATTCACATCAACATGAAAAGGTAGCAAGGTCACATCCCAAACCACACATACAACTGCTCTTACCAGTTAAAACATTTTTGCCACTGTAAGTATTGAAACGCCATTGAAGGGTAAAAGCAAGAGAATGTTGCGGTAACGCAAATGTATTTCATGGTGATGCTAAAGTATTTTCAGGTAACATGAACATACTTTGAGGAAGAGCAAAAATATTTCAGGGAATGCATAATGTTTTATTTAAGGGGATTGCTTGGTAATAAAACGTATAGTGAGCTAATGCTAAAGTCAGTGTCAAAGAATTCTGAGTGACCATAAATGTTTTACTTGGGAATTAAAAAGTGCTTCACAGAGTGCATGAGTACCGTGAGGTAATGAAATTGTATTTTGAGGTAATGCGTAATATTTTGAGGTAACACAAATGTATTTTGTGGTGATAAAAGTATTTATAGTTAAACTAAAAATATTTTGAGGAAACACACGAGTATGTCTCCAGTGCAGCGAACTGGGTTATCAAAGGCCAGCCATGTCTCTCACTGTCTGCGGTGTGAGGCATGTAAAAGAACCATTGCTGACTTTTGACCAGAGTAGGCTGTGAAGCTGTCAGCGTGTTTCACGTCAGTATTGTGAGCTTGAATTTTTCCTATTTGCTGATGACACGAACCTTCTTTACACAGACAAAGATATTAAATCTCTACTTTAAATAAAGAGATGCAAAATGTATGTCAATGGCTTATTGCCAACAAATTAACATTGAATATATATATATATATATATATATATATATATATATATATATATATATATATATATATATATATATATGTTATAATCAAATTATGTGATATTCAGACCTCATCAAAAGCGTCAGCAATATAAATTAAACCTTAAGCTATTTAATAATGCTTCACAAAAACTGGAACATTTTGAACAAAAAGAATATGGTAAGTATCTTGGTGTATTTATCGACTCAAATCTCTCCTGAAAATTTCATATTGATTATGTAACACTCAAAATAAGTAGAACAATCGGAATCATCTTGCGCCAGAGACACTTTGTTCCCCAGGCAATCCTACTAGATATACAATATATCGATCTCTAATGCAGCCATATCTTTCTTATGGTCTGGCGGTATTTGGGACAAACATCTCGAAAGAATTTGGACAGAATTTTGATATTACAAAAGCATGCCCTTCGCTTAATGTACATTGCCACCGATAGAGAAAACGCTATTCCATTCTTTTTAGATGCTCACCTCCTCCCCGTAGAAATGCTTTATTTTAAAACTACAGTATAGCTGGACTAGAAATTTCTTGAAATTTCCTAGAAATGACTAGAAACTAGAAATTATTGCAACTAAAATCTATTTTGTGGCAGCCAGAGTGTAATAAAATAAATAAATAAAAAAAAAACAGCCAGGGAACTAAAAATCATTCTGAGATAACTTTAACATGTGATCAGGAAATGTATTGGAAGTTTACTCACAATTCTGGAAATGTAATGCAAGACTACATCCTTTAGGGGGCTCCAAAGATTCCTGTGTATACTGTACTCTATATATAATACTTCCCCCTGGTGGCTACGTGATAAAGTAACATTATTAATTGTTAACTGCATGAAGATAAGATAAGATAAGATCCAGCTTTATTAATCTCACAATGGAGAAATTCACTGTTACAGGCTCTCGAGGTACTATCAGTAGGGGGTGCAAAAATAGATACAAGTACAAATATACACACATACATATATATTATATAAGTAAATAAATAAATAGATACATAAATAGTATAAATTAATAAACTTAAACATTATGTTTAAGTGCAACTTCATACAGAAGCCATGAGACAACATTCCTAGTTATTTTTACTGAAACTTTTTTTGGTTTTGGTTACATTGTATACTTATGTTTTCATTTTTCAAAACCTAAAAAAATGCCATATTCACAGGCAACGGACTTAAAAAAATAATTCATAAAGCAAACCAGTTATATGCGAATGTGTAACGTTTTATATATATGTGTGTGTGTGTGTGTGTGTGTGTGTGTGTGCGTGTGTGTGTTATCTCAAGTTACTGCGGTGACACCATCTCTGACTTCCAGTGTTGGCAAAAAGTGATTGGCCAGATTGGTTTACACCAGAGGCTCGGACAACTTAGGGGGAGTTAGCACCTTTTAGCGGTTAATATTACAGTCCAACACGCACATACGATAAACACAGTGGGAAGCAATCAGGGGTATTAGAGAGCAGGGTTACATGAGGGGGGAAAAGGGAGAGGGTTACGAGAATGAACGGAGAGAGAGAGAAAGAGAGAGTGAAAATAATGAGGGTAATTAGTGAGAAGAAAGAAGACAGATGAGAGGCACAAGGCAGACATAGATAGAAAATACTTTTTCATTTGCAGAACCGCTTAATCCTTTTAGGGTCACAGGGAGGCTGGAGCCCATCTCAGCCAGCTCGGCACAAAAGTGGAGTACATCCTGAACAGCTCTCGAGTCCATCGCTGGCTCAACACACACCCATTCACACTTACATCTACACCTTGGGGTAATTTGGATCCTCCAAGTCAGCCACATCAGCCAGATTTGCATTTGGATTGTCGGATGAAACCGAAATACTCGGAGGAAGCCCCTGCAGGTACAGGGGAACATGCAACTCCACACAGAAATGTTTGGACTCGAACCCAGTTCCCTCTTACTGTGCTAACCACTATGTCACCCCCTCAACATGTTTAATGAATGATGTTTTCTTTTTCATATAAACGTTTAGGTTTCAGCAGTTTCCTTTGACCTCGTTGCTGAAGGGAACATTGTTCGGAAAGGTTCTTCAGCTTGATGTAATACAAGAACAATTTCGGTCCCAAATAAACATTTTGTACCGTACAACAAGTCATTCCAGTCACCCAATTAACATTCTATACCCTTCTTATCATCCAATCAGCATTAAGCTGTCCAACATCACTTAACAATCCAGAGCATTAGCTGGGAACAACAATTAACATTTGCTAATGAGTGCCGTGCATCAAGACCCCCCACACACACACCCACACACCCACACACACACACACACACACACCCACCCACACACACACACACACACACACAATTACTAGTCAGCTGTAACTGAGACCTGAGGACACGTTGTCCTGGCTGTCTCCAGTTAGCAGCCATCTCACACACTATCTCTCTCTCTCTCTCTCAATCACTCACACACACACACACACACACACACACATACACACACATGGCTAACTTCACCTTTGAAACCAAGATTTAAGCCCAAACTCCTGCAGCATTCTCCGTTACATTTTTACTGTTTGAATGCATTGGATTGATTGATGTCCAGTTCCATATCGGTCACTTTTTAACTGTGAAATTGCTGCATCAAACCCTCCTTTTGTCGCCCCTACACACACACACACACACACACACACAGACACACCAATACATCATGCATAAGTGACACACCAGTACATCGTGCCGGAGCACAAGGACCGCAGTGTGCCAATTTCTGGATTCTGATTGGTCAGAGGGTGTGGATTCATTCTCTATAACATCACTGAACACAAATAAACTTCTGCAAACATGTGTCATCACACAACAAAGAAAACCGTATAACCGTTTTTCCATGAGAGTCTTCAGCGTCTGCGCTTTGAACGAGTTGCAGGTAAAGTGGTGAGCGAGACGTCTGGGATGAAGATGAGGCAGCCGGCAGCCAAACTCAGGCTGGTCTTCAGATCTTTTTGTTTTTAACGTGTTAACCTACGAAAATGTAAGAAGGGATTGTGTTTTGTTTCAGTGTTGCGTTCATCCGAGAGCAGACTTTTCAGCGTAGAATCTGATTACTGAGGCCGTTTGAGGAACTCGAGCTATTGTTACTTAAAGCGTGTGGATAATCGGAGCCGGCGAACATCAGACACGCTTGGCTCTGACTCAGGGGTGTCAGACTGCAGGGTTTCATCCGGCTCCAAAACACAAGTGCTTCAATTCACCAGCTAAGTATCGCGCACTTCAGGAGTTCAGGCAGGTGTGTTAGAGATCGGAAACCTGCCTAAAGGTGTCCACATAAGCAATGCAGGAAGTTCTACTGCTCTTTATAATACCTTAAAAAAAATCCTAATCCCTGGACTGGTCAAGCCCAGCGAAGTAGGCACGGACTGTGTCTGTTGGGCACTGTGAAGAATGCGTGGCCTCTGTGTATGTCATTCATCATGAAGACTCACTGGAGGAGGTGTGGCCTTTCTGTCTGTGTCAGTCTCGTCAAAGGAGGCATGGCCTCGGTCCGTGTATATCAGTCTCATTGAAAGAGGCGCTGCCAGCATGTCTGTCAATCTAAATGAAAAGGGTGTGACCTGTGTGTGTGTGTGTGTGTCAGGTCCAGTCCTACAGGGAGGTGTGGCCTTTCTGTCCGTGCATGTCAGTCTCAGTGAATGAACAGGGGCTTCGATGTCTGTGTGTCAGTGAAGGAGGTGTGGTCTCTGTGTCTGTGTCAGTCAATCTCGATGGGACTGTGGCCTTTCTGTCCGCACGTCAGTCTCAGCAAAGGAAGCAAAGCTTTTGTGTCAGAGTCAGTAAAGGAGGTTTGGCCTCTGTGTCTGTGTGTCAGCCTCATTGAAGAAGGCGTGACCTCTGTTTCAGTCAGTGACGGATGAAGGAGGTGTGGCCTCGTTGCCTGCACAATTAAAAAGTGAAGAGGCACATTGTAATCTCTGCATGAAGAACACACAGTGTCACCAAGACCTACATAAATGATACACACACACACACACACACACACACACACACACACACAGAGTTTAATTCAGCAGACATTGAGAAATATGCAGATGAATGCTCAGATGTGCACATACAGTGTCAGACGGAGTGAGGTCAGGTCTTGTGGTGTATGTTACACCTGCCACTTTCATCTCAACACGGCGATACGGTCACTCTAGAAGGAGCCACTGTCTCAACTTCAACCGCCTTTCGCCACAACGCGGACATTATACAATATTCAACACAAGGGCAAGACAATGAAGCTGCCCCCCCACTCTCTCTCTCTCTCTCTCTCTCACACACACACACACACACATACAGAGAACCAAGCTCAAATCCTCGGACAGATGCACATTTATATTTGTATTTGTACAACGCGGACATTATACAATATTCAACACAAGGGCAAGACAGTGAAGCTGCCGCACCCCCCCCACACACACACTCTCTCTCTCTCACACACACACACACACACACACACACACACACACACAGAGAACCAAACTCAAATCCTCGGACAGATGCACATTTATATTTGTATTTGTATTTGTACAACGCGGACATTATACAATATTCAACACAAGGGCAAGACAATGAAGCTGCCCCCCGCCCGACACACACACACACACACACACACTCTCTCTCTCTCTCTCACACACACACACACACACACACACACACACACACATACAGAGAACCAAACTCAAATCCTCGGACAGATGCACATTTATATTTGATGCTTGTCGCTCATCAGAAGACGACACCTGAATAAAACTCGGTAATTGTCAGAAGCGGATTGGTTGAATAAACCAATAAACAGACACACAACTTGGCTACATCCAAAACCGCTTCCCAGCACTGTTTAAGGTCACGCTTCGTACGGACGCCTTTCTCATGCAAACGTAACGGCATCCATGTAACAGGATTAGGTATTTAAACTCTCAAAACAATATTTCCACAGTCCAACAGCAGTTCAGATGCCATCAGTGCTCGGGTCGTGCCGCTGGATGAGCAGAACGTTTCAACCTTCAGGTTTACTCTGATATATCGTTTACGTTTTTAATCAAGACGATAACGAAGTATGAGGCATAAAAAAAAAAAATTGCACAGTAAACATCATCTTTCGAAAGAAAAACTTGAGCTAGAACAAGTAGAATTATTACATTTACACACCATCCATTCTATTTATTTATTCTTACATTTCTTGAAACATTTGTTTTTGATAACATCAATTATTATATATCAATTAAGCGTCATTACTTTACATTTGGAAGTTTCTCAGTGTATTTTTTTCCTCCTTTACCGGATTAAAAAAAAACTGTTTACAATTTCACCGAGATCTTTTGAAAGTACCTTACTACCCATAGTTGATTGTTTTCTTTGAGATACCCTGCCAAGTACAGAAATGTTCTCAGAATAACCTGCTTTTATGTCGAGATAATTGATTAAAGGTGGAAGCTAATTAGCTTTATGACAATTCAGGTGATTCAGAAATATTTTTAAAAAGGATTGATCCTTAATCCTCTCAGTGATTCAAAACACATTAATTAGTTATTATTGTTTTTAACTGTAATGATGTCTTTTACGCAGCTGTTATAAGTTGTATTAAGTAAATGCAGCTGAATTTGTTCAGCACTTACATACCACTGGTAGTGTTCATACATGAGATTGCAAAAAAGAAAAAGAAAAAAATCTGAAAAAAGACTGGGGGGCTTGAGGGCCGCCAGGCCCCCCCATGGGTTTGAGGGGCGAAGATTTTGTGTTTTCCAGCTCTTTTTAAGCCTTATACCGAGATCTATTATCGAATAAATATCCAGTCTATAGCCTATAATTATCATATAATATAATATAAATTACATTGTATAGCCTATAATTATAGTATAAATCTCTAACGTTAGGCTATATATGCGAGTTATTACTCTAGCATTGATCTAGATCTGTAGTATAGACCAAAATGTCTATTGCCTGTACTGCTCAAGTTAGTGTCTATAATCAATAACATTCGGTATAATATTACGTACGACTTTTTATTTCCGAAATATACACATCAAGGCCTAGATCTACACAAAAGGAGCATCATAATGTTACAGGTCAGATCTGCGTTGTTTTAAAACTTACCACGAGCCCTGTAGTTTGTGATATCTGTCCACAACTCACAATCTGCTTTGCCTGATTGGTTTATCTTTCTGATGAAGTTGCCTAGTTTTACGCGCGGTGTTCTGCCACCAGTCAAGGAAACGTCAATTTCTCCCGCCAGCCATGACCATCAAAATTAATTTTTTACATTCGAAAAAATTCCTTTAATCCTCGCTGTGTCTCAAGCGTTGATAGACATCGCCATTTTGTTCGAACACATGCATATCACAAACGACGTCTGTCAATGTGTTGTGATTATTAATTGGTCCTCGTGGGATTTTGGGAATGAATACATCCAATCACAGTGAGCATATAAAACCTCGTCGCATTGAACCACTCAGTCGGACAAGGGTGGAATGCACCCTCCGGGTCGGGAATGAGGTCCTGCCCCAAGTGGAGGAGTTTAAGTATCTTGGGGTCTTGTTTACGAGTGAGGGAAGGATGGAGCGAGAGATCGACAGACGGATCGCTGCAGCCTCTGCTGTTAAGCGGTGCCTGTACCGGTCCGTCGTGGTGAAGAAGGAGCTGAGCCGCAAGGCAAAGCTCTCAATTTCCCAGTCGATCTACGTTCCAACCCTCACCTATGGTCACGAGCTTTGGGTAATGACCGAAAGAACAAGATCACGGATACAAGCGGCTGAAATGAGCTTCCTTCGCCGGGTGGCGGGGTTCTCCCTTAGAGATAAGGTGAGAAGCTCCACCATCCGGGGAGAGCTCGGAGTAGATCCGCTGCTCCTCCGCATTGAGAGGGGCCAGTTGAGGTGGCTCGGGCATCTGGTCAGAATGCCCCCCGGACGCCTCCCTGGTGTGGTGTTTCGGGCATGTCCAACCGGGAAGAGACCCCGGGGTCGACCTAGAACACGTTGGAGGGACTATGTCTCTCGGCTTGTCTGGGACCGCCTCGGTGTCCCCCCCGGGAGAGTTGGAGGAAGTGGCTCGGGAGAGGGACGTCTGGACCTCTTTGCTGAGGCTGCTGCCCCCCGCGACCCGACCCTGGACTAAGCGAAAGAAGATGATGGTGATGATGATTTTTCCACAATAAATAAAACAAAGTGTAATTATGTTTGTCAAATTTCTTGAATTAGCTTCTCTTTGTCTCAGATTAGGACTTGTCTGAAAATCCAATTGTGATTCAGGTCATATTGATGTGAGAAGATAACATGTTCTGACGAACTTTCCAGCTCGACGGTAACTGGAGGGATTTTGAAGTTTGGCGGGTCCGAGTTAAGTTGTGGGGGGAAGAAGACATGAAAAATATATTCCGACACAAACACCAGCTTTGCTCTTCAGCGAATCACGAGTGTATGATGTACGTGCATCATTCTCCAAAAATAGTATAGCAAGTGATATTTTACTTCAGGAGTGGCCAACCAGTCAGAGACCAAGAGCCACGTTTTATACAGGGTTACCACAAACAGCCACATCATACACACGGGCACACATGAACATCGCCCGTCCCTTTCTCTCACACACACACACACACACACACACACACACACACACACACTCTGCTCAACCACGCATTTTAGTTTGTCGTTTTCAGGAGACAAGATCTCAGCAATGTCACTGAGGGATTTTTTTAATGGACTCTCCTTCATTGCATGGCGTTTTGGCCCATGAAATGTTCCAAGCCAGTTGATATGATGCAAGCACTACGATCTCTGAGCGCTTTGTAAATTTTTGGAAAAACTGTATGTGCAGAAATGCGCCAATGATGCCTGACATAATGCAGAATGTCTCGTTAAACAGAAAATATAAACTCTCGCACTCTTAAAATGTCCCGTGTTATTCAGATTTTCTAATTTACCATGCATTTTTCCTCTGCTATTAAGAGCTAACTCATGGCTGTGATTAATAGAAAAAATACCAGTACAAATAAAGTGTACTCCCAGGGACAACAACAACAACAACAACAACAACCCTGAAAATCATTTGCACAATAAAGATGATGCTTGTTTCAAATAGATGCTATGCATCTCTGAGAGTAGCTTTCACACAGAAGAAATGGACCACACTTCAGTCGGACATGACCGCGGAACGCCTCCTGCGAAAGGAAGAAAAGAAAGGTCTTCTGAAAAAAGTTTTTCATGAAATTTCTCCCAGACGTAGAGTTTTGGACAGAAATTCTGGATACAGGATTTTTTCTAACAATTCTTTAACAGTGTGAAAAATATTTTTTTGTGTGTTTTTGGATGATGATGCAGGATGACTGCAGACCTGGAAAATATTCTACAGACTTTTTTGTCTTTTGTCTGTTTAATAGTTTTGGTGGAGGTTTGTGTTTTTTGAGTGCTGTTGCTTTTTAATCACAATAAAAAGTCACAAACATTTTACACACATTCACTTACTCATTTGTTGAATGGCTTAAATCTAATGTGGTTGTGGGGAGGATGGAGCCCATCTCAGCCAACACTGAGTGAAGACAGGGTGCCCCTGAACAGCTCACCAGATGAACACACACACACACACACACACACACACACACACACACACATACTAGCACTATTCACGCTCACATCTACCTCGAGCGACAATAATTAGTACAGCCAATTAGCTTGATGTCTTTGGACTTTAGGAGGAAACTGGAGTACCAGGAGGAAACCCGTACAAGGAGAAGCAGTAGGGAAAACAGTTTTTTCCACAACAAGCAAGAATTTAAAAGACTTCAAACTTTCAGCTCACCAGCTACAAATGGATGAACAGATTCAATGATAATTCAGATTTATTAATTCAGATAATTCAGAATTTCAGATGTTCAGATTGAACATATGCAATGATAATGGAAAGCAAATAAAAAAATTATATATAGTATATATATATATATATATATATATATATATATATATACACACACACACACACACACACACACAGTAGGCCCTTGACTATTCGCGGTGTTGCACTCATGGTTTGAGTATTTGCAGTCTGCCGAGCAACCAACACGTCACTCAAATTCAGCCAATGGCTGTCCGCCTTCCTGCTGATTGGTTGAGATGATGTAACGCCCCTTTTTCCTCATTCCCGCACAAGTTGTCAACGAGCCTCTTTTTTAGTTTGTTTTAATTACCAGTTCATCTCTACGATACCACTCAAACGCTGTGCGTTTTCTCTGGCTAAGTGATAGAAAATGTTTGTGCGTGAGATTTTATGTTCTGTAGCATGTTTAACAAACAATGCCAAAAGGATAAACTTTATTACGCTTCATGTCCTTTTACATTGAACTTGGAGTGATGTCTCCAAGATGGCGCTGCCTAGAGGGCGACGTCGCAGAGTTTTCCGAGTCAAATTGTTTCTGTGTTCATTTTAATTTGTTTTATTTGTCGTTTTGTTTATTAATAATGTTTTATAAATAATATAAAAATAATATACAATTAAAAACTTTGTAGACTGGCTCATATACAAATGTAGATGTATCGTGAGGGCAGAATAGATGGATTGATAGGGTTCACAGTCACAGGGGGGTAGATGTAGTTGATTAAAGTGGTTTATTGCACGGGTTTTTTTGTTGCACGAGACACTATTAATGTAGTAAAATGTAGTAATGATTAAGAAAAGATTAAGAAAAACGTTTTAATTTTGTACTGTGATACTTATAAAATATATAAACATTATACAGCATATATATATATATATATATATATATATATATATATATATATAATTTTCCGAGTAGATCTTTCCGTAAGAGAGTGCTCAATACTTTTCCGTAGAGCAAATATAAGTAAAAATAAAAGGACAGGACAAAGACTTTCTATTGAAACTTCATGTTTCACTACAGATCTGTTTCGAGGGGTGATGAAACCATCCTCTCTCGTCAGGTGATTACAGAAGAAGAATTATATATATATATATACACACAGTGATACCTCAGCTCATGAACATAATTGGTTCCCAGAAAGTGTGTGTAAGGCGAAAAGTTCGTCTTCTGAACATTTATTTCCCATAAGAAACCATTAAAATGAGAATAATCCGTTCCCAGGTCCCCATAAAACATAATTTTCGACTAAATAAGCCTTAAAACTACACAAAATATACCTTATTTTATGTATAATAAATGTGCTATTGTATTGTAATTAAAGAAATAAACTGTACTGTATAATAAAGTGGTTTTATTTACCTTTGTGATGGTAGTTGATGGCTTGATGGAATGGAGTGGGAGGAGGAGGGAGGGAGGGACTTACTGTTTGGAAGGAGAGTTTGGAAACGCCTACTGTTTGGAAACACCCTTAGCCACACACGCACCCTTAATAGCTTCCTTGTTCTTAAGGATGGGAGCAATGGTAGACTTAGCGTACTGGTACTGGGACGCTGAGTCACACAAACGCACACCTCGTTCGTATTTTTCAATGATCTCCGCCTGTGGTGGGGTCTTTTTCGGTCCCATAATAGCAAAAGTACACTCAATATGGTCCAAAATGTCTAGCAAACACAAACCACTTCCACACTCAAAGAAAGGGGTGTGACGAACTGTGACGCCGTGAGCGTTCGTCAACTTCTCGTGACCGCCACCGTGGCGCTGTTCGACCGCGTGGTTTGGTTCGTCCGCCGAAAACTAGTTCGTCAGCAGAGAGTATATGCTCGCAAATTTAATGTTCTTGAGGCGAAAAGTTTGTGATCTTAAGCGTTCGTCAGCGGAGGTTTTACGGTGTATATATATATATATATATATATATATATATATATATATATATATATCTTCTTTTCAGCTTTTTCCCGTTCTCGAGAGTCACCACTGCAAATCATCTGATTGATTTGGCATGGGTTTTTATGTCGGATGCCCTTCCTGTCACAACCCTTTTAGCCAGGGACAGAAACATGCTGGCAGCTTTGCAGCTACTCTTTATGAAAGTCAGGTTCTTTTACATGCCTCACACCATAGACAGTGAGAGACATGGCCTGTCTTTGATAACCCAGTTAGCTGCACGGGGGGGGGGGGGAGACACAACCCTTAGGATCAGCAATCCTGCACCCTATCTACGAGACCATCACTGCAACTATATACTGTGTGTGTATATATATATATATATATATATATATATATATATATATATATATATAAATAAAAAGACCATACAGGTACAACACATTAATGGTTAAAAATGCTTATCAGATGCCCACTAGAGGGAGGAATTGCATTGTACTGTACATAAAGAACAAAAGTGTTACGTAATGAGATTTCAGCCAGAACCAGGATGCAGGAGGCAGCATGAGATGGCAGAGTGAATTTATTATTCAAAGGGGAAGCACTTAAGCAGCGCACTTTAACTGAGGCGATCGTGCTTGTGTTTATTGGGAGTAGATGAGAAGGGTGAATTCAGGTGTGAGCCACCGAGCAGCTCAGCCACGCCCCTCAGTCGGAGCGGAGAGAAAACAGAGTTAGAGGCACATCCGCCAAAACCAAAGTCCCCCAAAAACACAGACCATAACAAAAGGGACATAAAAGAACAAGAAATGTAACAAATTGGATAAACATGCTACACCACAGTACATAAAATCACACACACCAACATTCTAAACATTAACTTAGGTACTGTACTGGAATAACAATTGAAAAAGACTTTAATACTACAGTGCTTTACAACAGTTCAGATGATTATTCCTCTTCAGGCACTTCAACAGAAACTGTTGTTTCTTCAGGAGAAAGTCTTAGACTTCCAACGTCATTACCTTTTTTCTGGCGCTTAGCCAGAGAAGATGCAGGGTGTTTGAGTGGCATCATAGAGCTTAACTGGTAATTAAAACAAACTAAAAAAAGGCTTATTGACAACTTGTGTGCGAACGAGGAAAAAAGGGGCGTATGCATCATCTCAACCAATCAGCAGGAAGGAGGACAGCCATTGGCTGAATTTAATCACGTGACAGTTGCTCGGCAATCCACGAATACGTACAGGCGCAAGTGCAAAACCGTGAATAGTCAAGGGCCTACTGTCTAAAATAAAATAGCAAAACATGTATAGAAAAACATGACAACATGACAAAGAAAAATAATCAGAAAAAATGGAAAGCACCTTGCATAACACAAAGCATCACATCTTGGTGACCTAATGCATTGTACACAGGCTGCTATTGGTCTGTGGGAAGAAGACGACCAATAGCATCATATTTTCCAATCGGAGCTGTGACTGGTGCTTACACTAATGCCCAGCACCTCTCCTTGTCCCACCTCAGCACAGTAAATTCATCATCATCCAAATTTGGCTACAACTTCTTTCGTGGTAAGTATAGTCAAATTTTTATTTAATTTTAAATGTTACTGCTAAGTAGTGTGCAATAATGTGATATCCTATGATATGACTCTCTTATGAATAATATGATAGAGAGGGTTTTAA
Organism: Plotosus lineatus; assembly: GCA_024760905.1. NCBI lineage: Eukaryota > Metazoa > Chordata > Actinopteri > Siluriformes > Plotosidae > Plotosus > Plotosus lineatus. The sequence goes on from CM045740.1 coordinate 44,835,369, forward strand.
AATGTCAAAATACATGTTAAATAATAAATAAATGTGGTGTCTGTACTTCCGAAATTTGCTTATCGCACCCAGTCCTGGAACCCAACTCCTGCGACAAATGAGGGTTCACTGTGTGTGTGTGTGTGTGTGTGTGTGCACGCACGTGCACACACGCACACACAAAAGCTAGAATAGAAGCATTATTCCACTCCCTATGATGAATACGATCTAATAGTCCATTGCTGTGAGATAATATCGAACTCTATGTGACTGAATGACTTTTAAATATATACCGATTGCATCACCTATTCACCTTATTAGCAGTAAAAAAGTACAAGAATAAAGAAATTACATAATAATATCCAGCATGTCAGCATCCAGTAATAAAGAGATGAATAAAACACCTGAAGATACTCAGTTTCCTCAGGGAAGCATTTAGTGATGTTAACCCTGATGTAATATTCATGTGATTGTTTCGCCCGACACATGTATACTGTAATGGCCTGGATTTAATCAACCGCTGGGCCTTTATTACCCGCAAATCAACCATACGCAATCCTGCCTTCTCATTCAATCTCAAGCTACTTCCCATCTAATAAAGCTCGCAGAGCTCACAGGCCGTGCCATGCTAGCTTTGGTAAATGATAAGTGGTTTTGGATGATGTATTAGTAGAAGTGTGGGGTGGGAGGTACACATGGGGCCCCCTACAGGGGCATTGTGTCTTTGTAGATCTGTTAGGACTGAACACATGTGGAGGTTTATGTTCCAGTCTGATTGTTACAGATCTGAATTGATACCTCAGGATAGAGTGGAACGCTCTCTCTGTCTCTCAACCTCTCTGTCCCTCCTTCTCCTCCCTGTCTCTCTCCCCTCTTTTTCCTCCCTCTCCTCCCCCCTCTCCCCCCCTTTGCCATCTCCTCTCAATCGCTCTTTCTCTCTCTCTCTCCTCCCTCCCCATCCCCTTCTCCCACTTCTCTCTGGTTGTGAGACTGTTGGTCCTGTGATGGCCTGGCAAACTGTCCAGAATGTACCCAGCCCTTACCAGGAGTCAGCTGAGATGGGCACCAGCCTCCCTGCAACCCTAATTAGGATTAAGCAGTTCATAAAATGAAGGAATGGATAACTCACTCAGTGCTGGAAATGATCACACTGCTCATTTGCATACTCCGTTCTTATTGGCCGATCACAGAACATACTCGTTTGTTATTTCTCAACAAAGCACTATTGTTTGGTGTCACAGACCGTTGCTATGGAGCACATCATTAGCAGAAAGAAGAAAAAGCTTCCGAGTGGTGCGAGACGATCAACTGGTCCAAGTCCAGGTTGATGTCGCAGCAGCATCGACGTCCAGGAATCCAAGAGAAATGATTGGCTCAGCTCTGACCAGATGGAGGGACATATGGTCACCAGCCAATCATGCGTGTCTATGAGCTCATTCATACAAAAGGAGTATTATACACCAAGCCGGAGATAAATAATACATCCGCTCACTTTCCTGTCACTCACAGTGATCAACTGGCATGGGCATCTGTGGGCTCATTGGTATGAGGGGGCGGACAGCACATTCCCACCGAGTATGCTAGACTGCCCCCAAATACACATACACAACAATTCAACAAAGAGGCGGATGCCGAGCATTGCATGCCATGGATTCGAGTGTTCATTTTTCTGTAACCGCTTAATCCTAATTAGGGTCGTGGGGAGGCTGGTGCCCATCCCAGCCAACTTTGGGTGAGGGCAGAGTACACCCTGGACAGCTCGCCAGGCCATCGCAGGGCGGAAACACGCCGACGGCTTTGCAGTCTACTCTTGTCGAAAGTCAGCAATGGTTCTTTTACATGCCTCACACCATAGACAGTGAGAGACATGGCCGGCCTTTGATAACCCAGTTAGCTGCACTGGGGGGGACAGTGACAACCTTGTGGAGACTGGGAATCGAACTCCCAACCTTTGGATCAGCAATCCAGCGCCCTATACCACTAGACCACCACTGCCATTCATTTGAGTCATTGGATTTGAGTGTGTGAATGTTTTTGCCTTTTCCTGATAGATGGTGGTCATGTGACAGGGAAGGCAATTTTTATTTTTATACTAACTGGGTTATCAAAGGCGGGCCATGTCTGTCACTGTCTATGGTGAGCTGCATGTAAAAGAACCATTGCTGACTTTCGTAAAGAGTAGCTGCAAAGCTGTCATTGTGTTTCTGTCCCTTGCTAAAAGGGTTGTGACAGGAAGGGCATCCGACGTTTAAAAAAAAAACCCCACGCCAAAATCAAATGTGCAAATCAGATGGTTCACTGTGGCAACTCTCGAGAACGGGAAAAAGCCGAAAGAAAAGAAGATACTTGATGCGTGAGAATTGGATATAACAACATTTGAGAGAAAATGTATAAAAATCAGAATTTTTCTATTTTTATTATTATGGTTTGTCTTTTCTTTTTCAAAACATGGCACTGATGGTTCAAGAGATTGTGACAACTGCAAGTGTCTGTCGTTCTGATTCAAGTATTATCCCCCTGGTATAATGTCTTTTAATGCTGAGAGAGCAGACTGAACAGATCACACAGCTGTAAAACAAGTTAATTTTTTTTTGCACAGATGCTTCAGTTTTTTCCCTTCGTGCCTGAAGTTAATAAAAGAAAATCACGTTGCAGAAAAATCCAAAGTCCAAAGAAGCCCCCCGGACTGAAACCACAGCTTTACCTACCTCGGACTGTTACAAAGCGCTGAGAGTAGACCTTCTCACTCAGTCATGCCAAACTGCTTCATTGTGCGTACTGGGTTTCGGGGTGGCTGGAGCCGATTTCAGCTGACGTTGGGTGAAAGCAGGAAACACCCTAAACAGCTCGTCAATCCAATGCAAGACCAACACACACACATGCAATCACACTCAGTCCTCCTTAGGGGCAATTTAGCATGGCTAATTACCCTAACATGCATGTCGTACGGCTGTCAGAGGAAACTGGAGTACCAGAAGGAAACTCACGTAAATACCGTACAGAACGAGCGTACTCAACACAGAAGTGCTTTTGACCGAAACAACAACAAAAAAAATTACGGATACATGCAGCTGTAATGAGCTTCCTTTGCAGGGTGGCAGGGTTCTCCATTCGATATAGGATGAGAAGCTCAGTCATCTGGAGAGAGCTTGGGGTAGAACCGCTGCTCCTCCACCTTCAGGTGAGCCAGTTGAATTGGTTAGAATGCCACCCAAACGTGTTCGTGGTGTGGTGTTTGTGGCATGTCCAACAGGAAAGAGACCCTGGGGTTGACCTAGGACATGCTAAAGGGATTATGTCTCTCGGCTGGTTTGGGAACATCTCACGGTGTGCCCCTCCGGAAGAGCTGAAGGAAGTGGCTAGGGAGAGGGACGTCTGCATCTCAATGCTCAGGCTGTTGCCCCTGTGACCCGACACCGAATTAAGCGGAACGTGATGAATGAATAAAATTGCACTGTAATTTTAAATACATGATAAGTATAGTGGTACCTTGACTTACGAGTGTCTTTTATAACAAATGTTCCATGATACAAGCTTCGATCCCACCAAAAACCTGCTCCATCCAACTAGCAAAATTGTGATTGACGAGCTCTGCTGGGGAAATGGCTTTTCGGAGCCGATTCGCCTTGTATTCTTCTCCATACAGTATATTCCTCTGTGCTCTGAAAACGCCTTGTGCAGTGCTTCTCAGTTATTTTCTGTGAAGCCCCCTCTAGGAAGAAGAAGATATAAAAAAAACAAAAAAACAAACCATTTCACCGCCTCCCCAGCACGACATGCGAGACTATAAATGGTATTTACTGCACTTCATATCGTTTGCTTGGTGTTTTTCCCCCTCACACCATAGTGTGACAATGAGCGTGCCACTGCTAACTACTGGAGACAATGTGCAATTACACTTAATTCTAGTATAGTATGGCAAAAAGAATGTTCCCCGGGGTCATACGTGCCCCCCTGTATCACACTGTGACCCCCAAGGGGGGCGCACCCCAGTATTTGAGAAGCACTGGCCTTGCGGGAGCTCACCACAAACCCTTCCTCGCTGCCATTCATAGCGTGCACATGCACAAAATTCTCCTCCTTCGTTACACACCACCTCCTGCCTGCCCACGTGACATCTCTGCGCCCACGTGGCATCCTTGCCACAGTCGATGATCGGAAGGGTTAGTAATGTTAATGTACATGTATTATTATGATTCTGAAATATTTATTGTTTTTACATGTTTATCGTTAATATATTAGGTGAAATATATGTGTTCGTATCAGGTTATAGGAGTTTGGGGGGGGGGGGGGGTTGGAACAGATTAATTGGTCTTCTATTATTTCCGATGGGAATTTTTGTTTTATGTAACTAACATTTTGACTTACGAGCTCGCCCTCGGAGCGAATTCACTTTGTAACAACACACCACTGTAATAAGGGGGAAATACCGCAATGCTAAACTATGTCGTGAATATTATGCAAACAAGTGATTGCTTTCATTTATTCGCCTTATTAGCATTTCTATCTGAAAACTTCTTAAGATAAAAGTCCTTAAAATATTTTATTTTTAAAAAACATATATTTTATACCTTCAAAGTGAGACTTGTAAACAGGCTTCCTGTGAGGAGCTTTAGCCTGAGCTTTTGTGGCTAATGATCCATGTGGTAACCAGCGCAAGTTAGCCATGTGGTAACCAACGCAAGTTAGCCATGTGGTAACCAACGCAAGTTAGCCATGTGGTAACCAGCGCAAGTTAGCCATGTGCTAAACTAGCCAGTGAGGTACGTTCAGCTCGGATTCTGCTCGCTAGCTCAACACACAAAAATGTAAATTCTGTGCTAACTTTATTCTTGACAGTTTTTTCATCTGCTGTTAAATAAATTACTGCAGTAACAGTGGTGTAAATCGAGCCCGAGACTGAAATCCTACTCGTGTTGACCTGTGACCAATAGAAGCTTGAGCACGAGCAGTTTTGGGTGGTTTGTGATTATTATAATTATTTTAAAATATCTATATTCATAACACAGATCTTGTATATATTTTAATTCTATTAGGGTTTTTTTTTTGTTTCTTTTTTGCAATTTTTTAAGTGTCAAAAGTCAAGACTTGAGTTTCTACATTCCTGCTGTCATTTTCAGATTACTGTAAATACTGGCGACATGTTTACAGATTCCTCATGCATGGAGACAGCCCATGAATATTCAAAAGCCATCAAGTAACCAACTGGGGGTTCAGGACATTAAAGAACATATATATATATATATATATATTTTTTTTTTTTTTTTCTTGGACACTAAAGACACACTTGGCAAATATTTATATTGTTCTCCATGTTTGTTCATCCTGATTTTTTTAGTATAAATAGTTTTTGCATGAAGATCATAAATTGCCAATTTACAGATATTTATTAAGTCTTTAATAAATTAATATAACTTTTGTAAAATGGATGAACAACCTGCACAGGTAAATCAGGACTCAGGTGCGCTAAAGTGGATTTTCAGGAGGCTGTACACAGGCGAGATGTAATGGAGAATATTTATATATATATATATACACACACACACACACACACATACATACACACATATATGACTGTTAACCAGAACCAACTTATGGAGGTTGCAACACACACACACACACACACACACACACACACACAGAGGAATATAAATGTGAACAGTTCATTCAGTCCTTACCGAAGGTTCCATGGCAGTGGCACGTGCATAACTACAAGTCTCTTCTTTTTCCTTCTTTGTTCTCTTTCCCAAAGTTCTAGTCCAACACCCTCAACACCTTCTTGAGATGCTGTCCTGGATTATAAGTTTTTGTGCCTGTCTTTGCATGTCCTGCTGTCAGAAAGCAGCCCCGAAAAACGACACACACACACACACACACACCGCGTTCTCTGCGTCACCCGACACATGAGGAGCGACGCGTCAAACGGTCCATTATAATCAGATGAAGCGGGCTGGAAAGGAGCCAGTGGTTATCCACCAGCCAGATTAATTTGCATTCTGAATGACCCCCACCACACAGGGTTTTGAAGTTACGTGTTACAGTCAAGGAGAAGAGAAAAATTATTGGCGCCCCCTCATCATACTGGGCAGTTATTCTACAGAGAGTCGCCTCAATGTCATGTTCCCATCTTTGAACCTGGAGAACCTCCAGCTTTTAAAATGTTAATTCATGGGGTTGGTTACAGGGGCTGAGGTTGTCTGACAAAAAAAAAATGAATACAATTAAAGCAACTGTGTAAACATGAATACTGTACATGTAAAAAAAAATAAATAAAAAAAAAATAAAAACATGCCTGAACATATTTCAGGTTGATGGGGAAACAAAACAAAAGACACTATACCTTTGTATTAGTGAAGCTATTACACATCCGAACCCCAGAACTGTGTCCTGTTGCATGTTTGGTGATTTAGACAGAAACAGTAGAAGACCTAGTCCTCCACCTTATTACTGAAGTGGCACCTTTAAGGATCTTCTGTATGGACTTTTTATCTCCAGGGCGTTATGATGGTTAAAAGTATAAAAAGGGCTCCAAGGCTATGAAGTGTGCATGTTCCTCCTGTGCTTGGGTGAGCTGCCTCCTGGTAATCCAGACCCCCCCCCCCCCCACACACACACACACACACACACACAGTCGAAAAAACATGCGCATTATGCTAATTATGCCTATTTCAGACTGCCCCTAGGTGTGAGAATATTTGGATGTGTTCGCCTTACACTGGTTTGATGAGCTGTTTAGGGTGTACCCCACCTTCACCTCGAGTCAGCACAATGTTGATAGGATTATGAAATTCTGGAATCAATGAAATTGATGTGTACATTTCAAAATGATAGACTTTTTTTAGTTTCAAAGGACCTACCCTTGATGGTATTGTGGGGCCAGTGGTCTAGTCGTTAGGGTGTTGGGCTCATGATTGGGCGGTTGTGTGTTCGAATCCCAGTGAGAACCTCACTGTGCTAAGCCCCCTGGGCAAGGCCTTAACCACAAGTGTGCCTCTGTTCACCCAGCAGTATAAATGGGTACCAGTAAAATAGACCGAGAAGATAACCTGTGACAGACGAGCATCCCATCCAGGAGGAGCTGAACTTCTGGTTGCTTCACGCTACAGAAACCGGGAATAAGCCCCAGCCTGATGAGCCACTAGATTCAGGTGTGTGTAAAAAGCCCTACAGACTGTCTTTTTTATCCTTAATGGTACCACACCACTGGTAAAGTTGGTGTAATATTTATTATTCTGAAGGCGGAATACACCCTGAACAGTTCGCCAGTCCATCTCAAGGCCCCACCCACACCAAACCCAATTCTTCCACCAAGGGACAAGTCAACGAACGTGCACGACTTTAGATTGTTGGAGGGAACCAGAGAACATGAAGGAAACCCAGAGAGTGGGTGGAGAACATACATAATCCAGACAGAAAGGCCCTCAGTTGACCGACAGGCTGGAACTCCGAGGTCAGTATGCTTACTTACAGTTCTCACGCTGCAAACCCCCACCACCCAACCCCATGATCCCCAATTTCAATTTACTCATGAACTGGCATGAAGACAAGTTACCTCCTGTGATCTAAACAGTGAAGCAAAACTACAGAACTCATCAGGAAAACAAAACCTCTGAAGATAAAAAAAAAAAAAATACCTCTTTTATAAATTTTCAATATACTATATTCACAGAAAACTCCACTAACAGAATAAATATACACATTTTTAAACCCTTCAATGGAGAGCAATGGAGAGTGTGGAAGAGAGGTGAAGAAGCGTGTGCAGGCAGATTGGAGAAAAGTGTCCGGTGTGATAGGAAGGTATCGGCAAGAATGAAAGGAAAAGTGTACAAGACGGTGATGAGGCCAGCGATGTTGTATGGTTTAGAAACAGTGGCACTGAGGAAAAGACAGGAGGCAGAGCTGGAGGTAGCAGAGATGAAAATGTTGAGGTTCTCTTTGGGAATAACGAGGATGGAAAAGGATCAGGAATGAGTACATCAGAGGGACAGCACATGTAAGAGGCTTTGGACACAAAGTCAGAGAGGCTAGATTGAGATGGTTTGGACATGTACAGAGGAGGGATAGTGAGTATATTGGTAGTAGGATGCTGAGGTTGGAACTACCATGCAGAAGGCCCAGAGGAAGACCAAAGAGACGATTTATGGATGTGGTGAAAGAGGACATGAACGTAGTTGGAGTAAGAGTAGAAGATGCGGGTGAGATGGAGGCGGATGATTGGCTGTGGCGACCCCTGAAGGAAAAATCCCAAAGGAAAAAAAGATTTTAAAACTCTTCAAAGTGAAAAAAATCTTCGAGTTTTCACCTGGGCTTATTTTGTTGTATTTGTCTCCTCCCGGTGGCAGAAATGGGCTATAACATCCACCACGTAATTTATGGAACAAAACATTGAGAACAAACGTAAATAAAACAAAATTAAATTAAAACCCTGGTAATTGTCGATGCTGGTGAAAGAACCGCTCTGGTTTATTAAAAGAGTGCAATCCACGTTTGTACATATCTGTTTCAGCTGAATATTTCAGTGCAGTGTTACAAAAGAAACGGGAAGTGTTGCGTTGGCATCATCGCTCACTGTGATACAACAGCGCTTTTCAACAGTAAATTTGCATCTACCATGTGCAATATTAAGCATTATGGGCTGGACTTGGTTGCCTTGACGACAACAGAGCTACCGGTGACCATGGTACCGAAGAATTCCACCATGAACTTGGTTTTCACTTTGTGCTGGAAGTGAACATGTCGGACGCCGGGCCCGTAGCCTGAGAACACATGGGAAACCTACACACACACACACACACACACACGTGCAGGCACGCAGACACGCAGACACGCACACACACAGTAAACTAAAGACAGGAAGGAAGTATTACGTACTGGAAATGTAATCGAGTCTCCATGTTTGTGTGTGAAGGACCTGTTTCCAGTTGTGAGAGTAGACCTCAAGGTCCTCTGTGGGGCTGCACGTGTGTTCCTTAATCACAGTTTGTCCATCAGCAGCCATGAGTTTCACATGAAGCTCATAGATAGAGGTGTGGAGTTGACTTTCTTCATACCTACACAGACACACACACACACACACACACACACCTCCCTAATAAGTGTTTATCCCTCACCCGCCTGTGATCTACAGCTACAGTGAGTGTTCTTCACGCACCAGTCGTTGATGGCGATGTCTGGCTGGAATTTGTCGAGTAGCTCATCCCATAATCCTTCAGCCTTCAGGTCGACTCGCTGCTCCAGTGTGAACCAGCTAAGATCGCCAAAAACCAGTCAGATGACTTAATTAAGAAACTGCTGATGTCATGATCAGAGAACTGCACCCACCTGAAGTTCGGCATATAGCAGATCACGACACCTGAAGGAATACCGCTGGTGTCCATTGGCAACTGTTCATTGCTGGTGGTCCATCCTGAGAAATCTCCTAAAACAGAAAGATTAATTAATTAACTGTATCGAGCTGATGAACAGAACAATTCATTGACAGTATTTGGCAGATGCTCTTATCCAGAGTACTTACATATTTTTCTCTCTCCACAACTGAGGGTTAAGGGCCTTAATCAAGCAAGAGCCCAACAGCGTTAGCTTAGCGGTACTGGGGCTTGAACCCCCGACCGATGATTCAGAGACCATTTGCAACTGTGCCGCCCCTGCCACATTCTATGCAGCTCTATACAGTCCTTTACCGTAAACACCCCAAAAATACCCAAGACATTTTTTCAAAATAAACGAGGACACAACAGGAATTTGTACTTTTGCTTGTCATCAAATTAAATTGAGCAAAGCTATAGCCTCGGTCTTCTTATGGTTCAAACTCATTCTTATTTACCGAATGGCTTAATCCACAACTCAAGGCCCACCAACTTGTCACATGCGGCCTGCAAGAGCTTTTAAAGTACAGTGGTACCTTGACTTACGAGTGTCTTTTATAAGAAATTTTCCGTGATACGAGCTTTGATCCCACCAAAAATAAAAAACATTTCACGCTCCCCCCAGCGCCCCGTGCGTGACTATAAATAGCGTTCACTGCGCTTCATATCGTTCACTTGGTGCTTTTTCCCTACACCGTAGCGCAACAATGAGAGCACCACTGCCACCTACTTCCAATTACACTTAATTCTAGTACAGTATGGCGAAAAAAAAAAACAAACATGTTCCTCAGGGTCATACACGCCCCCCCTTAGCATCACACTGCATCACACACACACACACACAATTTGGGAAGCACTGGCCTTTGTGGGAGCTCACCACAAGCCTTTCCTTGCTGGCATTCGTAGCGTGCACATGCACAAGATTCTCATCCTCCTCTGTTACACAACGTCTCATGCCACCCATGTGACATCTTTGCTGCAGTCAATGATCAGAAGGGTTCGTTGACTTATTGTTTATTCTTGTTTTATTATTAATGTTCATGTATTATTATGAAATAATTATTGTTTTTACATGTCTATCTTTAATATATTAGGTCAAATATATGTGTTTGTGTCAGGTTATATAAATTTGGAAGGGGGTTGGAACGGATTAATTTTCCGTTTTCTATTATTTCATATGGGAATTTTTGTTTTGTATAACAAACATTTTGACTTATGAGCTCGCCCTCGGAATGGATTAATTTCGTAAGTCAAGGTACCACTGTATATGATGATTGTATATTTTTTGCTTTGACCATTAACATGCTTCAAGAAAAACCGCATGTATGTTTGTTGTTGGTTCATTGATCATTCAACCCTCAATCACTTGAATTCAGTGATGTGGCCCTCAATGAAAAGGAGTTTGACACATCTGGCTTAATCCTACTATGGTGACAGGGAGGCTGGAGTACCCTGAACAATCTGGAGCATCGCATGATTATCATATGCAGCCATTCACACTGGCAACGACAATGTGGAACAGCCAATTATCCTAGCGTACATGTCTTTGGACTGTGGGAGGAAACCAGAGTACCCAGAAGAATCGTTACACAAAATACACTGTCGGAACATGAACCCAGGCCCTTCTGGCTGTGCACATGATCGGGTGAGGCTAGCTAGCAGAATATACCGCAGACTTTGAGTACTGCAAAATAAAAAAATAGTCCTGATAGTTAAAGACCTGTGGGTTCAAGCTGCGGTGGCTGATCTGGGTCTGGAGGTATTCCCGTGACTTCACGCTCGGGTGGCGGAATGTCATGAGTCAAACCTGTTGGTCAAAAAGAGAAGATTATGGGAAAGTAAACATTGTTTGAATTATCTTTGAAGCCCCATGTTGTGCAATTCGGTTCACACAGAAACGCCCAATGCAAGCAGCCCGAGCTCGGTTAGTCACAGTCAAGGAAACATGATGACGTTTAAAACAGGATGGAATCAAAGATATAAACTTAATAGTCAAGTTTAAACTCGAGTAATCATGAGTCAGTCACGAGGGGTAAGGTTCGAGTCTCAAAAAAAAAAAACCTCAGATATGGGTCACAATCCAGAACACACAATAAACCGGTTTAAAACTGATCGGAAATAGAAACAAATACAAATCTGATTTCGCTGAGGACCAAGTGTAAATAAACAGGATGTAATGATAACAGGAAGGAAACAATTTTGCAGGAATGATGCCTAAACATCTCCGACCCCTTTCACTCCTTATCCGAATAAATACTGCAGTGGAAACGCAACAATTCACATTTCAGGTGGATGTTGAGCTGTGACGTCACTACTCAACTACCGTAAGGTGACGGGTTCTTCAGTAAGTTCCGTCCAAGGGGTTTCTTCTCGTGCACGCGCTTCCAGTCCACGTGATCCGGTAAAGGAACCCCGTTCCCCGCCAGCTGCCACTCCTCGTCGCACCTCTGCTTCCACTCCATTACAGATGTTTTCTTTCGTTTCTTACTTCCCAACTGTTTCTTCTTTCTCGTGCTCAGACTGAAGACCGGAAGAAGTCGAGTTTATTTATGAGCCGCTGCCTGACACGCCCATCATCAGGGCTGTGTCCCAATCCGCATCCAGCACAGACAGCAGGCAGCTCAGTTCCAGCACAGCCATGATCCAAAATAAGCTTTATCTTCTAATTTATCTTTAATACTTTCATCAAGACAAGTCACATTAGGGTTTAAATTCTCAATTTATATGTTATTATTATTATTATTATTATTATTCAAAATGAAATCCCTCTGTGATACAAATTCACAGATTCCATCCCCTTTCTGCATCATCATCATCATCATCATCATCACTATTACTCATTCATTGAACCGCTAAAACTAATTCGGGTTGCAGGGAGGCTGACACCCATCTCACCTGACTCTGGGCTCACCACGCCATCGCAGGGCAGAAACACGCTGACGGCTTTGCAGCTCTTCTTTACGAAAGTCAGCAATGGATCTTTTACATGAATCTCCACCACAGACACTGAGCGACATGGCCGACCTTTGATAACCCAGTTAGCGGGGGTTTGCAGCAGTGACAACTTGGTGATAGTGGGGCTTCCCACTCAGCACAGAGGCATGAGGCCCAGCCGGGGGCCATATGGGCCAAAATATGGGGCCCAGTTGGGCTACCCATCTGGGCCCCAGAAGATTTTGTCCATGGGTTCTCTGTGGGCCGCATCTGGGTTTGCCCATATAGGCTAAAATATGGGTCCCACGCAGGCAGCAACCGGGCTCACCCAGATGGGCTAAAATGTGGGTCCGATTAATTATTCACCAATCCTGCTTTGTGACATTTCTGCATCATTATCATCTTTACAATCGTCCTCTTTATCATCCTTTTCTCCACTCATCATCCAACCAACTCCTTTCTGTGACATCATTTTCTCTTCATTATCCCGTTTTCAGACCCCTTTATTGCCTATTTAAGACTGACTGTGTTCTAAATGATTAACAAGGGGGAAGAAGATTTCTCTCAAAACCCAGAAGTAAAGGCTGATTACTTTTTTCTTTCCACCTTATTTCGGATCCTGTCGGGAGACACAAAATTCCCCCAGCTATGGGTAAATAGCTCTACTGCCTTGGAGGAATCTCGAGAGTGAAGAAGGCTAAGGGAATAAACCCCAAACAGAAAATCCAGAGCCGGAGTCCTTAAGGCGGCTCGACTCAGCACGTTCCGGCAACTCCTGTGACAGTGCGGGAACGATGTGTACTAGCATCTGCCTTTCCATTGGACCATTTCAGCGACATGGCGAGGGGGATCTACTGCATGGGGAACAGTTGTACCCAGGCCCTTGCACACTGGAGAAGCAGCAGTCTACGGGTTAGAAGTCCTCAATTCCATTGGCCATTGGGCAGCTACCACCTGCCTTAAGCTGGGCAGCCCCCAGCCAGTAAGGTGCTACCTCGCCATGCTCCGTTAACCTCACTGGGTTCGTGAGGTTTAGGGTAACCGAAAACCAGATCATGAACTGCGCACCAAACAACAAAAACAAGAAAACAAAGAGAAATGTACAGACGTTTGATGCCCTGAAGTTGGGCACATGGAACGTACGAACAATGATACCAGGACTCTCAGACAATCTCCAAGACATTAGTGACACCCGCAAAACAGCCGTCACTGACTGGGAGCTAAATAGGCTGCAGATGGACATTGTTGCCCTTTGATGGACACAGAGATAGACAGGTGCATCGGCAAAGCTGCTACCTCAATGGCTAGACTCAAGAGAGTTTGGACAATGTAAAATTGACTGAGCACATGGAAATCCAGGTATACAAGGCCTGTGTTGTGAGCACACTCTTCTATGGAACTGAGGCATCGACGACGAGAGCGAAACAGGAACACAGGCTCAACGCCTTCCTCATGCGCGGTCTCCGCCACATCCTGGACATCACTTGGCAGGACAAGGTCACAAACACCAGCATACTGGACAGAGCCGTCGTTCCCAGCATCTACAGTCTACTGAAGCAGAGGTGCCTGCGTTGGCTTGGCCACGTTATGCGCATGAAGGACGGAAGAATCCCAAAGAACCTCCTTTATGGAGAACTGACACAAGGATCCTGTCCCACAGGCAAACCCAAACTCTGCTTCAAGGACGTCTGTAAAGGTGATCTGAAAACCCTTAAAAATCGACCTAAACACCTGGGAAGCCACTGCCTCTAACCGACCAGCCTGGAGACAGTCAGTGAAAATGAGGCTGTCAAACTTTGAGGAGACCCTTGCCCATAAGTCCGAAGCAGAGAGACAAAGAAGGCAGGCCCAAATTCAGACACACAAGTAACTGCATTCATCTGTCCTGGATGTGTGAGAGACTGCCATTCCTGCATCGGCCTGACCAGCCACACCAGACGATGTCTTCAACCCCAGCATGCAAGCCCATAGTCTCTTGAGACTTGGACGCCCAAGAGATCCCATTTTTGAAATACACACCCTTTTCATGAAATCATCAGATTTCAGCCCCTCGGTCCAGATTCATCTTTACATCCTTCTTATTGCACTTCCTCACCACTCATACTGAACATTAGTCTCGATGCTTGGACCCTGCAAATTGCTGCTTGCATCTATATTAACTCTATAATAATTACTCTTTAATTCTAGTGAGACTTTCTCCAAACTATAGCATAATATCTCATGAAGAGGAGGTATCAAGTTAAACTGAGGATTTTAAGGAACCTGGGTTTGAGTCAAGCCGAGTGTAAACATGCGACAGGACACTTTAATCCTGGTGGTCAGGGTGGATGGTTTTTACTCTTATGTGCTCTGAGACAATGTCCTTTGTTTAGATAACAGGGTGGGTGTGGTGCTTGGGGACAGATTGAGAATTTGGACCCTCCTTGCTTTAAAGCCTCATAGATAACCGGAGGGACAAAGTTCAGCCATTTTCTTCAGGGTGACATTAAAGCCGAGTTTCAAATGACACGACACATTAAAACCTGATTAAAAAACAAAAACCCCACATCAAATAAATCCTCAAACAAACTTCTGACTTATTCATCAGTGTCTGCCAGTGAACATAAAATAGTTATCTGAACAACGGCAGCTGTCATCCAGCTGTGGTGGGGCACAACTGAACATGAACCAGGTGTTATCTTTATTACTGTATAAATGCAGAGAGTTTGAAATCCATACTATCTACAACTGTTTGCTTTTAAGTTGACGCGGTGTTGTTTTTTTAACATGTATATTTATTACACAGTTTGTCCTAACAACACAAAGTAACTCGACACACCCAGAAGACCTTACACAATGCAAACTACACTGTTGACACACGAAAATGCGTTTAAAAGATGATGAAAGTGTTCGAGAGCGATTGACATCAGATGGTGTAATTCTCACTCATGTCTCTACAGATTGAGAAACTCGAGTTTTGTAGATGTGTTTTCTTTCAGTATCAACAAATTGAAGCACTTCAAGAGCGTAAACCTCCGCCAAGCCCAGCGATCCCCCTGATGAAGCAAAATGGCCAAAAATTATTTCCATTTCATAGTGTTAAGCACTAAGTGGGGCAGTTGTGGTCTAGTGGTATAGGGCGCTGGATCGCTGATCCAAAGGTTGGGGGTTCGAGTCCCACTCTCCACAAGGTTGTCACTGTCCCCCCCCAGTGCAGCTAACTGGGTTATCAAAGGCGGGCCATGTCGGTCACTGTCTATGGTGAGAGGTTCATGTAAAAGAACCATTGCTGACTTTCGTAAAGAGGAGCTGCAAAGCCGTCAGCGTGTTTCTGTCCCTTGCTAAAAAGGTTGTGACAAGAAGGGCATCCGATGTAAAAACCTCTGCCAAATGAAAATGTGCGAATCAGATGACTTGCTGTGGCGACTCCCGAGTAAAAGGGAAAAAGCCGAAAGGAAGACAGACAGAGTTAAGCAATCCTGGGGAAACTATCTCAGTATTCCAAATTTGACATTGAATAAACTCTTTAAAATCTATTGGACCCTTTCTTGTTCAAAGCTCCAGCTCTTGTTGAATTTTTTTGTGAAAAATTCACACATAATATTTGTGTGTTGTCCTGCCAACAAAAACACGAACTGACGCTAAAACGCAACCTGGCAGAGGGAACCAGAGGAACTCGGAGTGCTGGAATCTGGATCATGGCTCATGATAACTTGATTCAAATTCCATGTCTCCATCTAGTGGACGTTTGATGAACATTTGGGGGCATTTTCCGTTATTTTCCGAACCTGATCAAATGCAAAGATTACTTCTAAAATTTAACAGTAGGTAATTCATGCTACATACGATGCCAGAAAGAAAACTAATCCAAATCCATTTATAACCGAGATATCCTGAACACAAACTGTCTAAAAATGATCTGAGAAACCAACGCAGGTGAAAATGTTATTTTCAACAAGAATGTGAAAGAAAACAATGTGGATAAAAAAAAAAAGAAATTTATGAAAGTTTTTTTTTTTGGTGTAAACTTAAATAATTATTCACACACACCTATATATATATATACACACACACACACACACATACATCTTTTCCTTTCGGCTGTTTTCTTCAGGGGACGCCACAGAAAATGATCTGCCTCCATCTCTCCCTATCCTCTGCATCTTCTACTCTTACTCCAACGACCTTCATGTCCACCTTCACCACATCCATAAAGCGTCTTTGGTCTTCCTCTGGGCCTTCTGCCTGGTAGTTCCAACCTCAGCATCCTACTACCAATATACTCACTATCCCCCCTCTGTACATGTCCAAACCATCTCAATATATATATATAAAAAAAAAAGTATATATATATATATATATATATATATATACACACACACACATACATCAGATTTATATGGGAAAAAAAATCACTTATTTTTTGAGGTGTCTATGTTTGAGTATAGTAAAGAACTATTCTGGTAAAATATTTTGTAAATTGACGTTGATTTAGAGGCCCCTGGGCCCGTGTTTATCATATTAGCTACCGAATAAGACAAAACAGTCATAATTCTGTTTTTTCCCCCCTCCACCACTTTACATAAAAAGTAAGCACAGTAAGTCAACAACTGTTATAAATTAAATCAATATATTCAATATTAACATACGAAGCAAAGAAAAATAAGTTACAGAAATAATACAATCCAGAATTAACAAAAAATGGCTGAAATTCCATTAAAATTCGTTCCTAATTACATAATAAAAAGATTAAGTCAGTAACTGCTCAAAATGAGTAAGTTTAGTCATACTTTCTGTAAAATGAGCCAAAGGATGCTGCTCTGTCACCCTTCATTGACTGTAGCCCAGGTCAGCCGCTTCTGCCGTTGTTTCTGGTTCAAAAGTGGCTTGACCCGGGGAATGCGGCACCTGTAATCCAGTCCACTGCTTCCACAGGTCCCCCAAGGTCTGGAATCGGCCCTTCTCCACAATCTTCCTCAGGGTCCGGTCACCTCTTCTGGTTGTGCAGCGTTTTCTGCCACACTTTTTCCTTCCCACAGACGTCCCACTGAGGTGGCTTGATCGAGCACTCTGGGAACAGCCTATTCGCTCAGAGATTTCTTTCTGTGTCTTACCCTCTTGCTTGAGGGTGTCAATGATGGCCTTCTGGACAGCAGTCAGGTCGGCAGTCTTACCCATGATTGTGGTTTTGAGTAATGAACCAGGCTGGGAGTTTTTAAAAGCCTCAGGAATCTTTTGCAGGTGTTTAGAGTTAATTGGTTGATTCAGATGATTAGGTTAATAGCTCGTTTACACTACCTCAACATCATATGCTCATTTTTTGAGATAGGAATTTTGGGTTTTCATGAGCTGTATGCCAAAATCATCAATATTCAAACAATAAAAGACCTGAAATATTTCAGTTGGTGTGCAATGAATCTAAAATATATGAAAGTTTAATTTTTATCAGTACATTACAGAAAATAATGAACTTTATCACAATATGCTAATTTTTTTGAGAAGGACTAGTGTATATATATATATATATATATATATATATATATATATATACACACACATATATATATATATATACAGCATATATACACTATATATATATATATATATATATATATATATATATATATATATACACACTATATATACTATATTGATCACAATTTGCAGGGTTTTTTTTAAGTGAAGAAAAGAAAATTTAACAGGAAAGGCAGGAATAAGTTTCCTTCCTTTGGCTGCTGTAGTTTGTTTGGCAGATTTGTTTCTGTTGCACTTGTTGAGCATGTTCCATGTTGTTTCTCACCGTTCCCAGAGATGTTTGGAGGCAACCTTTGTGTGCTCAGTTTGTGGATTAATTAAATTGCAGGTCAGTTCAAAGTTGATTCAAATCCGGAATGTTGGCGCCTCCAGTCCATCAAATAATCTTCAAATAATCTCAACAGGATTTCGAAGGATATTGTGAAATTGTTGCTTTTCTGATATTTGGTGACTTTACAGTCAACAATTTGTATTTCTCTTCATTGATGCATTCAGTCAAATAAATCAATAAACAATCGGATATTTATTTGATAAGATATTAAATATCTTGTGAGACTTACAGTAAAATGTAATACTAGCACCCTGTACAAGAAGGGCCAGAGTTGCCTCCACCTTCTGAGGAGACTTAAGTCCTTCGGAGTATGCAGACCTCTGCTCAGGACATTTTATGACTCTGTGGTAGCCTCTGCAATCTGTGCCCCAGGCAGCACAGAGCGGGACAGAAAGAGACTGAACAAGCTGGTCAGGAGGGCCAGCGCTGTCCTGGGCTGCCCACTGGACTCTGTGGAGGAGGTGGGTGAGAGGAGGACGGTAGCAAAGCTCACATCCATCATGGACAACAGCTCTCACCCACTACACCAGACTATAGAGAAGCTGAGCAGCTCCTTCAGTGGACGACTGAGACATCCTCAGTTCAGGAAGGAGCGCTACCGCAGGTCTTTCATCCCCACCGCTGTCAGACTGTACAACGCCACTCTGTAACTGTCTGTGAAAAAAAATGGTTATATGCAATAAAAAAAGCCGTGCACTTTAATCAACCACATCTACCCCACTGTAACTGTGAATCATATCAACCCATCTACTCCGCCCTCAGATACATGTACATTTGTATATCAGCCAGTCTACAAACTTTTTTTATTGTATATTATTTTTGTATTATAATATATATATATATATATATATATATATATATATATATATATATATATATATAATGTATGTATATATATATTTTTTATATTTATTGTTCTGTTGTAATTAACTGAAGAATGTTACAAGACCTTTCTGAGCTATTTTGCACCCCCTACTGACGCTATTTCGCTACTTCAAGAGCCTGTAACAGTAAATTTCTCCATTGTGAGATTAATAAAGCTGTATCTTATCTATCTTATCTCTTATTTGTATCAACAGGCCCTTCACTAAACCCGACTTCCACGCCTGTGGCGACTCCGGAGTAAAAGGGAAAAAGCCGAAAGGAAGACAGACAGACAGAAAGAAAATTGTCGCATTATGTCATCAATTGTAAGAAAAATAAAATGAACAGTCACAATGTGGCAGCAGTGACTAACTGATGAAAACCACAAACAACCAAATCAATCAGGATTAAATACAAGATTCAAAACTTTTATTTATTAATTTATCATTTTTCTCAGCTACTTAATCCTTATTAATGCCAAGGGAAGGCCGCTGCCCATCTCAGTCGACTCTGGGCGAGGGCGGGGTACCTTCTGGATAGCTCGCCAGGCCATCATTGTAGGGCCAACGCTCACACAATCATTCAGACACACACACACCAAAGGGAGATTTGGAACAGCCAGTTCACCGACTTGTGCATGGTTTTGGATTGTGAGAGGACCCCCGAGTGCCCGGAGGGAATCCATGCAAACACGGGAAGAACATGCAAACTCCACACAGAAACGCCCGACCTGGGAATCGAACCCAGGACCTGTTTTGAGATTATGTTCCACAAGTCATGAAGACTTGCTCTTTTATGGTTTGTTTCATTTTCATTATTTTATATGCGTCCTCTGTATGTTTTCTTCTGCTCGTAATGTGTTCATGCGTCAGCGAAATGTGCTTTCTGTTCACAATTTAATTTCACCTTTCAGTGATTTTTAATATTTATGAATATATTACGATCACTGCTTTCATTATTCCATCCGTTGTTATGATTGTCTTTTATTTAGTCATTTTATTTAATTGAATCTAATCTTTTTAATTTAATTCATTACTTAATTTTTATGTCCACGATTATGACTTTTCTGCCCTGCGTTGGCAGAGTGCAGTGAATTTACAAAACAAATCGGACACATCCTCATCTTCATCTTCATCCTCTTAATCCGGGGCCAGGTCGCAGGGACAGCAGCCTCAGCAAAGAGATTCAGATGTCCTTGGCTTATATATTAATATAAATAAAAATATTGATCATGAGTCGAAGTGCAAAATGTCACCCCCTTGACTTGGATTGATTTTCGTTTTTGATGCATGAAGGGTTTTCCACTCATTGGGAACTGAAAGAGAGAAATCACATCATTTTCATGAAGCTCAAATTACAGATCGGGGCCTGCAGGTGTTTCCTGAGTGAGAGACACGTGGGCATCTCTTGGGAGGAAAGGCGTCCACATCAGTGATTTTCTCTTCAACAAGAGTGGAACGATTTACACCAGATGGGACGCAGATGACATGTTTCCCATCATTCATGATCAGTTAATTGATTATAAAATAGGATTTACTCATCATCATCATCATCATCATCATCATGCTGTGTGCAGCTTTTTATTTTTGAAACACTAATTCTTTAATTCACACAGCGATCAGTAACAAGCAGTTACACTCTGTGTAAATAATCACAGACAAACTGAATTATTTTTGCTCTTCTGCACTTTATTAAAGATCAATTCATTTCAGAAACACTAAACTAAAGCAACACGACTCCATCAGACAATCTCAACAAGGAATGATTTCTACATACACTTTGTACGAGGACTCTGAGAAAGATCGGCAGCAAAACACACACAAAAAAAAACCCAAACAAAATCCCACTGGAGACGCTCAGGATCAGGTTGATTCGGCGCAGTGAGACTTGCTGATCTTCACAGACGCGGCGTTTCCTCCCGCAGACACTTCACACGTGATGACTTTGTCGTTTTCCCACTCGCAGCTCTCGATGGTCAGATAGCTGCTGAGTGTGAATGTCTTATCCGCTTGATGCTTCGGAGAGCTGGTGACGACTCCGGTGGTGACCGGGTTATCATTCACCAACCAGCGGACATCAGCAAAACCTCGGCTCATGCCACTGGCTAAACACACGAGAGTGGCTTTTTTCGACTTCAGCTCTTCAGTGGACGGAGGGAGGACGGTCAGGACAGGAAGTGGGGCAGCAGAGTCTGATTCCACACACAGGGAGAGATGTTCATTACACAGAATAACACACATCGAACGTACAGTACACAGAGAACACGAATCTTTAAATGAACAGCGGGATGTTTCCGTGAACCTCATGAGACCCAGAACACGTACTGTGTCTTTTCATGTCTTCACACAACTGCTGTCCCTCACCACCTGATAACGACTGAACTTGATGTCCTCAGATGAGAACAGTGGGGTCACAAGAGGTTAATATTGAAGGAATAAATCTTTATGTACAGTGGAAAATTGGAAAATAATAATTACACTTTAAAATCTTCTGAATTCATTTTAATTGCGGGATTCTCTCGAAAATCTAATTGACTTTTTCATGTCCAGGGCTCCACCTCTCGTGGAAATTTCATGAAAATCCACACAGAACATTTTTGTTTATTTCCGTCACCGCTTAATCCTAATTAGAGTGGGGGGAGGCTGGCGCTCATCCCAGCCAACTATGGGTGAGGGCGGAGTACACCCTGGACAGCTTGCCAGGCCATCGCAGGGCAGAAACACGCTGACGGCTTTGCAGCTCCTCTTGTCAAAAGTCAGCAATGGTTCTTTTACATGAACCTCACACCATAGACAGTGAGAGACATGGCCGGCCTTTGATAACCCAGTTACCTGCACTGGGGGGGACAGTGCCAACCTTGTGGAGCGTGGGACTCGAACCCCCAACCTTAGGATCAGCGATTCAGCGCCCTATACCACGAGGCTACCACTGTTGTTTTAAAAAATATGCAAATTTAATAATTTAAACACCAAATTCGGAAATAATTCGAACATCCTGAGACACAAAACAAAGCCATCTGAAATCTGAGAGAATAAATTTCTGAACCTGGACAAAGAAATGAAGGAGGATTCTAGTAGATTCCATGTGAAAGTGAAGCGGTGTAGAAAAAAAGAGCCGAGAGGTTGGACTTACCGCTGACGATCAGCTTTGTTCCTTGGCCGAATACCACAGTGATTTGTTTCATGTCCTCGACCGTACAAAAACCTCCTGAAACACCGAAGAGAGAAAGCAGAGGAACCGAAACCTCCTCCAGACTTCAGCTCTCTCTTCTACCATCTATCATCAGCACAGACTCCTTTAACATCCCATTCCAGTGTCAGCTGATCACACGCCTGTTATACACTCTTCTGTTCACACGTCCTTCACAGAGAGCCATCGGGTCTTTATTGGAACTCCTGTTGGACGTCATTTGGACAGTTCAGATCAGAAGTTTGGAGTTGCACATGTCGCCAAACTCACCAATCAGGACAGAAGATTCTTCTTCACAGAGGTGACGAAAAACCCGATAATCAATCTAATTAGAACTTCAGAATGTTGTCCACAGAATATTCCATATGTTAGCTATTGAAGGTTTAGCATTCAGACACAAGTTGCTCTCGACTTATCGGCATGAAAAGAACTCAAAATTTGAGGAAAAAACATCGGCATGAAGCAATGCGTAACTTTCGGCTGTACGTCCACCAAAAACCACACCCTGTTCATCAACGGCTAAAAATACTATTTGTATGTTGCAGAATGGTGGTGGCAGCATTATTTTGTGGGGCTGCATTTTACCAACAAGGACTAGAAGATGTTTTCAAAAAGTACTGATGTCAGTGGAATAAAGAGGAGTATAGCTGTGATCTTTGGAGACTCGAAAATATCTCAGTAAACATTGAGTGAGTTTCCCCTTCAGTTCCAGTGATTTGAAGTTGAGGACAAAGTTGTTTCTCGTGTTGTGTAAAAGCAGAAGTGAGTGTGAGCAGTGAGGAGGTTCTTGTTATGGTGTATATCACTGTGATACGTATTCTTTCGCAGAGCTGTCCCATGTCTTACAGTAATACACTGCTGAGTCTCCCACCTCCACATTACTAATAATCAGTTTGTAATCTGATTTCGTTGAGTGTGTTGATGTGAATTTAGGAGATGAGAAACCAGATCCATAGAAAGGAGAGCGATCACCATGATAATACAATATTGCATACTGAGGAACTCCTCCAGGAACCTGTTTGTACCAGCGTGCACCACTGTCAGTGACCGTCCCCAGATTACAGTCCATGGTGGCCGTCTGTCCTGGAGTCAGCGTGAGAACAGGAGGCTTCTGTGTGACGACCGTCACACCACTGACACCTGGAATAAAAACAGCACACATGTTACACGACTTCACATTCACATTAGATGGAAGCTGAATTCCGATGTTCTCCAGAGTTATGAAATCTTACATGAGAGAGCAGTGAAGAGAGAGCAGAGCGTTGGCAGCATGATCTCCATGTGTGATGGGGCTCTGGTGCTGAGTGAAGAGATGAGCAGTGTGAGGACCAGATAAAGGAGAGACTGCAGGGACATGATATAAGAGAGACATGAGGAGGAGGAGGCGGGGCAGAGGGAGGAAACACCCAGCAACACACACACACACACACACACACACCACAACTGAGAATCTTCACAGTGGGGAATTCCACACTGAACAGTCACCTTACCCAGTTTTACAGTTTCTTCAGGGTTTCCTTTTGTCATTTGTTGCCTCTCAAATTAAATCACTTCTTGCTTGATCTGAAAATTTCAAAATTAAGTTGGATGCCCCTTTCTATGCTTGTTTGTGTGTTGATGCGATTTTCATGGTTGAAGATAGATATACAGGAATCCTTCGCTACTTCGCGCTTCAATTCATGCGGCTTCAGTGCATCTCGGTTTTAAATAAATAAATATTCATTGAATTAAAAAAAAAGGAAGAATAGGGGAAAAGTTAAGGAAAATGCCACAAAAACAAGGCCAATTATGAAAAAAAAAACCCTACACAAACACAAAACACAATACAACCCAAAATCTCCCATCAAAACTACTGACATTGTTGCAGTATGAATGTGTGTCGTCTTCTTCTCATGCAATACCATCTGTATGTGTGTGTGTATTTATATTTAATTTACATATTGTGTTTTTTTAATGTTTAATTGTTACTATAAGCATTTATAGAATTGAATATGTACTTATTGATATTGTATACATCAGTGGGGTGTGTGGGTGATCCTACTTCGCAAATTTCTATGGTCGCGTGGGGATCTTGATCCCAATTAACCGCGGAAAGTGAGGGATCCCTGTATATATATCTTCTGCATTATCAACTGCAATAAGTCCGATGCAGCTCAGCTCAGCCACGCCCCCCCCAGCCGGAACCGAAGTACAAAGTACAGAATTTTAGAGTGACAGAGTAAGTGGAGTTACAAACCAAAGAAGTGGTGATGTTGATGTGAGTTAATCATCTGGCGCAGAGGTGAGAGTGCTTTTGTTTATTGGAAGTAAATGAAAATAGTGAATTCAGGTGTGTGCTCCCGAGCAGCTCAGCCACGCCCCTCAGATAGTAAACAGTTAGTTCGAGGCACAGCGCCAAAATCAAAGTCCTCCAAAACACAGACCATAACAAAAAGGACATAAAAGAACAAGAAATGTAATAAATTGGATAAAAAAAAAAAACACAATGAGAAACATGCTACACCTCAGTAAATAAAATATAACACACAAACATTTTAAACATTACCTTCGGTCATGTACTGGAATAATAATTTAAAAATACTTAATAGTGGAGTGTTTTACAACAGTTCAAACTATTACAGTATTCCTCTTCAGCAATGACGTGACTTCAGAGGAAATGATCATTTCTTCCAGAGAAAGTCTTATTTCTTCAGAAGAGACATCCAACCTCATTACCTTTTTCTGGTGTTTAAGCAGGGTTTGAGTGACATCATAGAACTTAACTGGTAATTAAAACACACTAAAAAAGGCTCATTGCCAACTTGTGTGCGAATGGGGAAAAAGGGGCGTTACATCACCTCAACCAATCAGCAGGAAGGAGGACAGCCATTGGCTGAATTTGAATCACGTGAGGCAGTCCGTGAATACCCAAACCGCGAGTGCAAAACCGCAAATAGTCAAGGGCCTACTGTATATATATATATATATATATATATATATATACACACACACACACACACACACACACACACACACACACACACACACACACACATACACTAAAACATATATATGATTTTTCACCCGTTTATTTTCTGTCAACACTTCCCAGCACCCATCCCAGCCAACTCCAAGCGAGGGCAGAGTATACCCTGGACAGCTCTCCAGTTCATCGTGGAGGGGAAACATGCTGACGGCTTTGCAGCCTACTCTTGTCGAAAGTCAGCAATGGTTCTTTTATATGAACCTTCCATCATAGGCAGTGAGAGAAATTAGTTAGCTGCACTGTGGCAACAGTGACAATTGGTAGATAGTGGGGCTTGAACCCCCAACCTTTGGATCAGTGATCCAGCATCTTTAACCCTGATTTATTCTTCACCAAATCTTTGTTCATGTAGAGAACCTGATGTTCTTCATGTTTCTTGCTTAATCATGCATATTGATTAGTGGTGCTGCAGACTCTGGGGCCTTTCAGAACATGTGAATAAATATACACTCACTATCCAAGTTAAAATGTACGCAAGTTACGACCACCCATACTTACGACCACGTCTAGCAGATGCCTATTATGAGTTTACTGTATATGGCCCGCAGTGCAGTGCGTAAGAGAGTTGTGGCAGCACAGCATCCCAGTATCTCACACTTACAGCATTCTACCACTACACTCAGTGTCTAGGTACCATTGACAATTTTACATTCATTTACTTTACACTGTTACCATGGTCTCCAAGAGGAAGTCCGATTCATCAGATGGCAATTCTACCAAGAAAGCAAGGAAGGCACTGTCGTTGGAGATGAAGATGAAAGTGAAAGTAAGATCTCCATCTCTCCCACTCCACGGTGTCTACAATTTTGAAGGACAAGGACCGCATTAAGGAAGTGGTGAAAGCAGCAGCCCAAATTAAGTCAATTTTCATCACAAAACAGCGTGAAGGACCAATAGCAGAGATGGAAAAGTTGCTATACATGTGGTTGGAAGATAATAGGCAAAGAAATGTGAACGTGATGTTGCGAGCAGTGCAAAGTAAGGCTACAAGTTTATTTCACATATCGAAAGAACGTGCAGGTAAAGAATACGCTTCACATGAATTCATAGCGAGTGCTAGGTGGTTTCGGTTTTGTTGTTTTAAATATCCGACTTACGACCAATCCGACTTACGACTGGTTATTCTGAACCGATCTAGGTCGTAACTCGGATAGTGAGTGTATTTATAATGAGATCATGTAACTCTCAGATTAAGTGCAGGCAGACCTGATTTAGTATTAATAATTACGTGGTTTTTGAATGTTTAGTGCAGGTGTCACCAAGCTTTTTGAAACTGAGAGCTACTTCTTGGGTACCAATTAATGTGAAGGGCTATCAGGTAGATACGCATTTCAGGAATAAAAAATTTGCTCAATTTACCTTTAATTATGTTTCATTATTAATGATTAATGATATTCATCTATGTGAAGATATTGATCATGTTAAAGATCGATGATTTAACAAGGTAGGAAACATAAATATCAATATTCAACACTTTATTTCTATAAATAATAAAGCCTGTGCATATAATGCCTGTTGGTGAATGATGCAGGGGTAATGCATGAAGTTTGGGACCTCTGAGTCACCTTTACACTGAGCGATCAATCCTGAATGTTGGTCAATCAGAGCAGGAGCCCTGTCAGTACTCACCGATACCGGTATTTTTTTCTCAGAGAAAAACTCAGTCACCGTGGTATAGATCTCAACTCCCCTCGTAGTTGTCTTTCGGGGCAGTAGAGTCAGAAGTTCTTGTTTTGTCAAGAAATCATCAAATATTATTCGGATGAAGACCATCAGCTGCGCTGTAGGGCTGAACCACCTGCACTTTGAGAGATCCCGGTCCGGCTGATTGGCCAAGTTCCTGGAAATATCTGGCACTCTTCTAACCAGTGTAGTTGCCCCCAGTTGGACATCAGAGAGTGTGGAGATTACATCCACTCCATATTTCTCGTCTTGAAGCGCAGTTTTTGCAATTATCATCATTGCTTCTTCGAAAACTTCCCCATCTGAGAATGCCTTCTTTTTCTTAATCAATAAATGTGCAGTTCTAAACAAAGCTTCAGGTCCCCCCCCCCACCGGTCTCGTGAAAAAAGGCCACTGTTTGCACAAACCTGCCTTTAACTTGCGTGCTTTCTCTGCTCACTTTCGTGAGACGTTTGGAAATGTCACTCCACATTGTGCCACTTTGCCGTCGCAACAAAGATACGTAGGAATCTTTCATGGTGGTAAAAAAAAAAGAACTATTCCTCCCATTCCCTCTGAAAATGATTTGCTTTCTTTTTTTTTTTTTTGCTGTCTTTTCGGGGCTAAATCGTCTCTTCACCTTCATTGCACTTTGCTGGTCTCCATGGCAACTGTTGCTATGGACACCAGCTTGCTCTCATCTAATGAGAAACATTTTTAAAGTTTTTGTTTTCCAATTTTGTCATTTTCAAATTTATACCAATGCAAGTGTGACTTAAAAAAATAATAGAAAAAAATTCTATGCAGCTCAGTGGAGAGTGGCACGATGGAGCCTATTCTAAAAATAACAGCGAACAGGCTCGCGGGCGACTCATGTTGATGACCCCTGGTTTAGTGGAAGCATTATATTGTATTGTATTGAGGTTTCAATCCAACACATAAAGTCAAAGAAATTAAATTCTTTTAATTCCAGGTTTTATGGTAACAAAATAGAAAAATGTCCAACGACCAATTTATAATACTATCAAGACAGAAGAGAAACGTTCGCCTCTGTCTGTTTCTTTCACCACGTCACCCTTTTATCAACATAATGTACATTTACTTTACTTTAAATTACTTTCCAATGGACCTTATTTTCCATTTTAGTAAATGTGATTAAAACTGATTCGTGACATGATAAATATTAGTTATAATTTTTATCAGTATGTCTGAACAAGTAAACATTTCACCCTCGTTGATTTAGCACCTACAGATAAAGTTGATATTCTCCGATCTGTCATCATTAAATCATCAAACAAGCACAATCAGAGAAACATGAACATAATGAACGTATATTGCAATCCCTGCATAGATACAAACCACGGGATGTGATACTTGATGTCATCACTCATGCAGTGTGTTCTGTAGCCTTGAATTACTTGTTCTGGACTTACTGTTGTACAACTGCTGCTTTTTAACATGTGCTCAGCTTCATAAAGTTCAAATCCAGTTTTGGAATAAAAGGCTGAAGTGTATCTGTGGAGAATTCAAAGTGTCTTCAGTGAACATTGAGTGAGTTTCCCCTTCAGTTCCAGTGATTTGCAGTTGAGGTCAATGTTGTTTGTCATGTGTGAAATCAGAAGTGAGTGTGAGCAGTGAGGAGGTTTTTGTTATGGTGTATATCACTGTGATACGTTTTCTTTAGCAGAGCTGTCCCATGTCTTACAGTAATACACTGCTGAGTCTCCCACCTCCACATTACTGATAATCAGTTTATAATCTGACTTAGTTGAGTGTGTTGATGTGAATTTAGGAGATGAGAAACCAGATCCATAGGAAGGAGATGAGCTATGATAATTTCTCAAAATGTACTGAGGAACTTCTCCAGGAACCTGTTTGTACCAGCGTGCAGAACTATCAGTGACCGTCCCCAGGTTACAGTCCATGGTGGCCGTCTGTCCTGGAGTCAGCGTGAGAACAGGAGGCTTCTGTGTCACCACCGTCACACCACTGACACCTGGAATAAAAACAGTACACGTATTACACGGCTTCATGCTCGCATTAGATGGAGGTCAAATGCTGATCTCCAGAGTTATGAAATCTTACATGAGAGAGCAGTGAAGAGAGAGCAGAGCGCTGGCAGCATGGTGTCCACGTGTGATGGGGCTCTGGTGTTGAGTGAAGAGATGAGCAGCGTTTAACGCAGATCAAGGAGAGACTGCAGGGACGTGATATAAGAGAGACAGGAGGAGGAGGTGGAGCAAAGAGAGGACACACCCAACAACCAAACACACCTTCCTGTTATTATTAACACTCCACCCTTACTCTGATACCCACCCTCTTCTTCAACACACTCCGTTTTAATGAGATGATCTCAATGCCATCGTTACACGATTTCTCTTGAGGATTAAAGTCAGTAATGTGCAGAACAGGACTTTCTGCATTACAGAGAAGAAACTCTTCATTTGCATCAAGTTAAAATGTTCGTGTGAGGAGCAGCAGGTGTATCCTGAGTGTTTCTCCATCCGTGATGTATGATGAGTCAGTGTGAGGGTTAAACTGCAGAGACTCACACAACACACAATATATTCCCTCATGTGGCCAACTACAGCTTTCAGAACAGGGGATTTAAAGCTGTAATACAAACATACTTTTAAAAGAGTCCACTGGAAGGCTTTAGCTTGGTTTATAGAAGGCGTGGCAGTTTTTATATATGTATATGTGGGGTTAATGGCATGTACAGTAGTTATGAGCATTCTTGGCCCACAGCAAATCGGTCATGCATTTGGGACCCAAGGCAAGAGCGTAGGCTGGTCTGACCGTGGGCGGGTGCACATCTCGGGTGACCGGAGCCTGAGCCTTAAAGGGGAAATGAAACTCTGACTAAATAAGTTGGTGGTAGTTTAAGTATAGTGTTTTGAAGCGATTGTGGCTTAAATTTTATATCATAAATAAACCATTGCACACACAGCGGTTTTGTTTTCTGTGCTTGTCGTATAAGTTATCGACCCGAAAGCCGCCATTACTAAGTGCCATTATCCATTCATTCTCTGTGCGTCAATGTTTGTGTTCTAACACATGTGCAGGAACCGGAGGCGGGACTAACAAACTGTGCTTTATTCTCACACTCGCACTTTGTTTGATTGACAGTGTTCAGCTATTATTGTTTACTGATAATATTATGTTTGTTGATTGGTCAGCTCAGGCGTGCACATGCGCAGTGCCCGTTACACGTTAACTTTCGGTTTACTTCCTGACTCAAGTTATGCGGAACTTATCTCCGACTTTCTCTTCAATAACATTCATTAAGTTTATTTATAAGATTGTGACAACACATAATTTCTTGTCCAGCGGAA
Organism: Plotosus lineatus; assembly: GCA_024760905.1. Taxonomy (NCBI): domain Eukaryota; kingdom Metazoa; phylum Chordata; class Actinopteri; order Siluriformes; family Plotosidae; genus Plotosus; species Plotosus lineatus. Next base: position 44,865,568 of record CM045740.1, read on the forward strand.
CTCCTGCTGTAGGGGGGGTGCATGTGCACCCTGTGCACCCCCCCAGCCTACGCCCTTGCAAGGTTGATGAGGGTGTTTCGTGTGGATTTGTTGTTCTGCAGCTTGTTCCAGTGATTCTCGTTTCCTCTCACAATTCAAAGGGACGTACATTAGGCGAATTCAATATTACGAATTTCCCCTCGGTGTGAATGGAAGCATGCGTTTTCCCAGAAATCATGTTCTGCAGGTGGGCTTGCAACCTTCTCAAATAAAACCAGACACATTGTACATGGTCTATTAGTCCCACATTCCTGACAGCCTTGTTTAGTCAGTCCTGATGCACATTACTGCTACATCTTATAAATCCATGACATGCAGACAACCAGAAATTACAGAAGAAACCTTCGGAGAAAGAGTTCAAAATGTTTCAGTGGAAATCACAGTGAACCCTGTGGTCGAGAATCCTGGTCATGGAAAGTCTGGAGAGGTTTTATCACAAATAAATTCAAGTTTCTTCTACCAAATTAATACATTTTTGTATAAGTTGATGACCAGGTCACTCAGACCATGTTACGAATCACAAAAATCAGAGAAAATCTTTGGTCAATCTCTGATATGTCGATCAGTAGATTATGTTGAGATCATTAAAGCCAAAGAACTAAACTGAGAACATTGATAAAGTGACAAAGCAAATTTAGATGATTTCATGAAAAAGAGGAAAAGGCTGAAGTGTATCTGTGGAGAATTCAAAGTGTCTTCAGTAATCATTGAGTGAGTTTCCCCTTCAGTTCCAGTGATGTGAAGTTGAGGTCAATGTTGCTTGTCGTGTTGTGTGAAAGCAGAAGTGAGTGTGAGCAGTGAGGAGGTTTTTGTCGTGGTGGATATCACTGTGATACGTGGGTTCTAGCAGAGCTGTCCCATGTGTGGCAGGAATACACTGCTGAGTCTCCCACCTCCACATTACTGATAATCAGTTTATAATCTGATTTAGTTGAGTGAATTGATGTGAATTTAGGAGATGAGAAACCAGATCCATAAGTCGGAGCGGTCCAGACATAATAATAGTATAAAACAAGCTGTGGAACTCCTCCAGGAACTTTTTTGTACCAGTATATTGCACTATTAGTGACCGTCCCCAGATTACAGTTCATGGTGGCCCTCTGTCCTTGAGACAGCGTGAGAACAGGAGGTCTCTGCGTCACCACCATCACACCACTAACACCTGGAATAAGAACAGCACACGTGTTACATGGCTTTACATTCACATTAGACAGAGGATGAATCATGATGATCTCCAGAGTTATGAAATCTTACATGAGAGAGCAGTGAAGAGAGAGCAGAGCGCTGACAGCATGGTGTCCGTGTGTGATGAGGCTCGGGTGATGAGTGAAGAGATGAGTTGTGTGAGGACCAGATAAAGGAGAGAATGCAAGGAAATAATATAAGAGAAACAGGAGGAGGGGCAGAGGGAAGAAACGCCCAGCAACACACCACAACTGAAAATCTTCACAGTTTTGAACACTCACCTAACTCAGCTTTCCAGTTTCTTAAGGGTTTCCTTTTGTTCTTTGTTGCCTCTCGAATTAATTCTCTTCTTGCTCAGTCTGAAAATTACGTTGGACGCCCCTTTCTATGTTTGTTTGTGTATCGATGCAATGTTTATTGTTGAAGATTCATATATGGATCAAGCTTATGTCCTGTCAGCTCTGCTTTATGGCTGCTAGTTGTGGACGACCTACACCAGACACGAGAAACGTCTCAATGTCCGCTCGCTTCTCCGTTTGCTGCATATCAGATGGCAGGACAAAGTCCTAAATACTGAGGTTCTTCAGCTACCCTCCATGCTCGTACAGAGCCATCTCCATTGGCTCAGCCACGTGCATTGCATGGAGGCTCAGCACCTGCCACGAAAAATTCTCTATGGTGAGGTGCGTGATGGCATTCGTCGAGCTGGTCGACCTTGACTGCACTTCAAACACACGGTCGTCGAAAGCTGAGGAGGATGGGAGAACTTAGGTTGCCTCAAAGAAAGCAGTGAGAAGGAAGCATGCAGCCTCCATGCATGCTCAATCCATATACATCTGTGACAACTGTCAGGACTGCTTCTCCAGGATCGGGCGATACAGCCACACAAGATCGTCATGCCCCCCATATGTGCTAACCATCACCTCTACGAGACGAGGATGCCGACGACAACGACATACAGACGCTCCCTTACTTACATTCATCCGTTTTTTTCGATTTTAAGTTTTTTTTTTTTCCAAAAAAAAAGTCAAATTTTGAGTTTAGATGTAACGTTCCCCTCCTTCTTCCCAGTTCAGTCTTATATATACAGTCATCCCTTGGTTATCGCGGATAATGTAGACCAGACCTGGCCGCGATATTCAAAAAACCGTGAATTAGGAACGCCCCTCTCATTTCTACCACACACATATGTTTTAGCGTCTATACAATATCAAGACATATATATTAAACGTATATTAAACGTTACACAGTTATATGCATACGTAAATACTGTAATGTATTACAGTAATATTTAAATAGAATTTATATACATATTTATAAGTATAAAAACTGTATATACTGTATATTTATAAATACAGTATAAATGCTTTAAGTACTGTACGGACCTCTGAGAAGCTCTTCTCCGCTTGATATGTGATGACGAGAGACGACGAGAGACCTGTGCAGTACGATGAAGGTGAAGTGAAGATGAAGTGAAAAATGATGAAGATGATGGTTATTGCAAGTCAGATCATGCCTCTTCGTCAGATTCGAGAGGCATTGGATCATCGACGGAAGTCGAAGGGGCAGCAGGAGGCGCGGTAGGAGCAGGAGGAGGGGTAGAGGCAGCAGGAGAAGCTTCTGCGAGAGATTTTCGGCGCACAAGGAACATGGTGATGGGGAGTTGTGACTGCTGTTCTTTTTTTGTACAAAGACATGACACCGTCAAGACGACTGCCAAATTTGATGGCTCTGACCATGTTGTCATCAATCTCCTGGACCCTTTGTTGCAAACTGCGTGCCATACTGAAAATCTCTTGCAGATTTCTCAAAGTTAGACCACGCTCTTCATCCTCATTGCTGTCCTCTGCCTCCGCTACCTCTTCCTCACTCCCTGATTTGGTCATTTCAATGAGGTCCTCATCAGTTAGGGGGGGTTGAGTGGCACTCGAGCAGTGTGTTGACGTACTCCGTCGTCATGTCTGAAAAGCCTTCAGTGGTTACCGACTGAGCCAGCTTCACGGCCTTATCTACGGCCGAGTGATGAACCTTCTCAGGTGTAAATCCCTCATAATCATGGGTGATTTTTTTCGGCCACAAATTTTTCCAGCTTGACATAATTGTTTTTTTCTTTCATATCACTGATGGCATTCTGGATGTTGGACAAACATGTGGCAATGTTGTACGAGTTTTTTGAAATTTTGAAATTTTTATGAATATATATATATATATATATATATATATATATATATATATATATTATTATTATTTTTTAAATTATTTTTTAAAATACCACGATGCACCAAGACTGCAAGACTGCGATACTCAAATTGCGAAGTGGCAAGGGATGACTGTATATATATATATATATATATATATATCAGTTATATAGCATATTACCCTTGTGTTAAGATGTCGTCTCTGTGATCTTTGTGTTTACACTGTTTTGCGGACTTTTCTAACCCTAAGCAAATATGGTTGGGGTGAAGCGTAAGCCTACTAGCATGGGTGCAAGTCTCATACACAGAGATGAATTAACTATCTGCTTGGATCGGCGAAATCTACCATGCATACACAGTTAAGCAAAGAGAGTTATAAAATGAATTAAAACCCAAATCCAGAAACTGGTGATTCACATCAGTGCAGACTGAGTACTAAACGAGTTCAACGGCGCCCTTGCTCACTTGAAAGACCGGAAGTCTGTATAAACCGTTTCAAGCACAGCAATTAAACTACTTTCGGTATTGAGCGCCTCACATATTGCAAGCGTTGATTGGCTGTTTTAAGCTTCATGTCATATGACTCAGCTCAGCTTCATGTAAAGTGACCATCCGTTGACCATCGGAACCATTTACAAGCAGAAAGATCACATCATAGAGAGTGTTAAAGGTTATATTTGATATTTGATGAGTGAATTTGATTAAAATTGATCTATTTGAAATTATTTTGCTTGAATTTAATTTATTTGAAATTAATGTTGATATTATTTGATATATTTGATATTATTTTACAGTGTTATGTTTATAATTGATTTAGGGGTGTTTTATGAGATATGGTAATGGTATTTATGGACGTATAGTACAGTGTGACACATCATACGTCATAACACTGTTACAACTTATGTTCACTTTCAACTAACGTCCGGCTGTCCGGAACCAATTAAAAATGCAAGTAGGGGAGCGTCTGTGTATATATATATATATATATATATATATATATATATATATATATATATATATATATATATATATATATATATATATATATACATACAGTCGGCCCTCGACTTAAGAAACCCTCTGGGTACGAAAACTGAAGGTTACGAAAAACATTTTCCGAAATTGTCGTCCTCTTTTTACGAAAACACCCTCTTTTTACAAAAAGCACCAAACGCGCCATTCCAAAAATTCAAACGCGCATTCAAAATTCAAACCATGTGCGCCTTGCTCGCTCATTGTCTGTCTCTCAACATCCTGCCCCGCTGGCCTCCCATTGGTCAGGAGGCAGCTGAATTGTACCCAAACTTCCTGTACCCATACTTTCTGTTTGTCACACGTGTGAGAGAGGAGAGTTCAAAAGGAATATTGGCTCATGAGTTCTTTTTGAAAGATCATTGCAGTGTTGTATTTCGTTATCCATCATGGACCTGGAAAATACTGAAAAGCGGAAATACAGTGACGAAGGCGATTATTTCGGCATGATATTGAAGCAGAAGGAGCATGGAAACAGAGTGGTCCGTGGAACAAGATCTCTGATCTTGCAAGGAAGCAAGTTAATATTGAATCAGGACCTCTGATCTTTCAAACAGGTACTGTAATTCTGCTTTAAATACAACATCCCGTTCATTTAAATGGAATTGGTCCATCAGTTGCACGTTGTGTGTTGGCGGAGCCAGCATTTGGTAAAACACACCAGAGAGAGTTGTGTGTGCGTGTGTGTGTGATAGAGCGAGACAGAGAGAGACAGAGAGAGAGAGAGAGAGAGAGACAGTGTGTGTGTGTGTGTGCGCGCGCGTTTGAGAGAGAGAGAGAGAGAGATAGAGAGAGACTGCGTACAGAGTCAGTCAGAGATGAAAGGAGGCGTTCTTTACTCTCTTTCGAGAGAGCACATTGCAGCTTATTTTTTTGTTTTTTAAGTTGTTTAATTTAGTAAATGTTAAATAGATGTGGCACGCTCCGCTTGATGTGAGCAAAATGCGGTTCATCCGGATCTCCGATCTCTCAAGAATACAAGTTAAAGTTCAGTTTGGACCTCCGATCTTTGAATTCCCTGTCTTAAAATGCTCTGGCGTCCTGTGTGTGGGCGGAGCCCGCATTCAGCGGAGCGTGCCAGAAATGGTTATTGTGTGTGTGTGTGTGTGTGTGTGTGTGTGTGTGAGTGTGAGACAGAGAGAGAGAGAGAGATAGAAAGAGACAGTGTTGTGTGTTAATAAAAAATGTTTAATAATGGTTTAATTAATTGATATGTTAATAAAATGGTTTAATATGTTAATAGAATGTTTAAATGGTTTAAGAAATAATTTTCTTTTACTTTTAACACATATTTCAAACAAAAATTGGTGTACTTTTATCAGGTTTTATAAGGGTTTCTGGGGTCGTTTTGGAACGAATCATGCGTTTTACACGTTTTACGAAAACTCCAAGCTATGAAAAAGGCTCGGAACGGATTAATATATAGAGTGTGTGTGTCTATATGTATATATAAAAGAACACAAACTGAGTAAATTTTTTTCCATTGTACAGCACTTCCGTGCATGCAGCTATATTATATATACATACATACACACACACACACACACACACACACACACACACACACACACACACATATATATATATATATATATATATATATATATATATATATACATTAAGGCATCAATATCCTTTTCCAAGGACATTAAGTGAGTGGTAAGCACTAGGAATATATATATTATATACAGTAAAACCTCCGCTGACGAATGCTTAAGCTCACGAACCTTTCGCCTCAAGAACATTAAATTTGCGAGCATATAGTCTCTGCTGACGAACTAGTTTTCGGCGACGAACCAAACCACGTGGTCGAACAGCGCCACGGTGGCGGCCAAAAGAACACGGTGGCGGCCAAAAGAAGCTGACGCACGCTCACGGCGTCCCAGTTCGTCACCCCCTTTCTTTGAGTGCGGACGTGGTTTGTGTTTGATAGACATTTTGGACCATATTGAGTGTACTTTTGCTATTATGGGACCGAAAAAGACCCCACCACAGGCGGAGATCATTGAAAAACACGAACGAGGTGTGCGTTTGTGTGACTTAGCGTCCCAGTACCAGTACGCTAAGTCTACCATTGCTCCCATCCTTAAGAACAAGGAAGCTATTAAGGGTGCGTGTGTGGCTAAGGGTGTTTCCAAACAGTAGGCGTTTCCAAACACGCCTTCCAAACAGTAAGTCCCTCCCTCCCTCCTCCTCCCACTCCATTCCATCAAGCCATCAACTACCATCACAAAGGTAAATAAAACCACTTTATTATACAGTACAGTTTATTTCTTTAATTACAATACAATAGCACATTTATTATACATAAAATAAGGTATATTTTGTGTAGTTTTAAGGCTTATTTAGTAGAAAATTATGTTTTATTGGGACCTGGGAACGGATTATTCTCATTTTAATGGATTCTTATGGGAAATATATGTTCGGAAGACGAACTTTTCACCTTCCACACACTTTCTGGGAACCAATTATGTTCGTGAGCTGAGGTATCACTGTATATATTATATATAGGGGTCACAACAGCGAATGATCTGCCTCCATCTTACCCTATCCTCTGCATCTTCTACTCTTACTCCAACTAACTTCATGTCCTCCTTCACTCCATCCATAAATCTTCTCTTTGGTCTTCCTCTAGGCCTTCCGCCTGGTAGTTCCAACCTCAGCATCCTACTACCAATATACTCACTATCCCTCCTCTGTACATGTTCAAACCATCTCAATCTAGCCTCTCTGACTTTGTGTCCAAAGCCTCTTACATGTGCTGTCCCTCTGATGGACTCATTCCTGATCCTTTTCCATCCTCGTTATTCCCAAAGAGAACCTCAACATTTTCATCTCTGCTACCTCCAGCTCTGCCTCCAGTCTTTTCCTCAGTGCCACTGTTTCTAAACCATACAACATCGCTGGCCTCAACACCGTCTTGTACACTTTTCCTTTCGTTCTTGCCGATACTCTCCTATCACACATCACACCGGACACTTTTCTCCAACCATTCCAACCTGCCTGCACACGCTTCTTCACCTCTTTTCCACACTCTCCATTGCTCTGGATTGTTGAGCCTAAGTACTTAAAATCCTCCACCTTCTTTATCTCTGCTTCCTGTTCCTCTTGGATCCGTCTTGTTCACACACATTTAGTTGTCCAGTCATCTGGAAGCACTTCCTGACCAACCAAAGCCTGTTTCAACTCCTCCTTGAACACAACACGGCCCTCTTCCTTTTTCAGCTTCCACCACTTTGTCTTCTGCTCAGCCTTTGCCTTCTTCACCTTCCTCACCATCAGCATCATAGTGCACGTCACCATCCTATGCTGTTTGGCAACACTCTCACCCGCTACTACTTTGCAGTCACTGAATTCCTTCAAATTACATCACCTACACAAGATGTAGTCTACCTGTGTGCTCCTACCTCCACTTTTGTAAGTCACCCTATGCTCCTGTCTCTTCTGGAAGAAAGTATTCACCACAGCCATTTTGGCATAAGTTTTACACTGGCTGCCCTTCCTGTCACAACCCACTGCATTTATCCGGGCTTGGGACCGGCATGAGGGTGAACACTGGTTTGTGCCCCCCTCACAGTTGCATTGTGTGTATATATATATATATATATATATATATATATATATATATATATATATATATATATATATATATATATATATATATATATATATATATATATATATATATAGATAGATAGATAGATATAATGTTTATATTTTATTACAATAAATAGCACAGTACAAAATTAAAGTTTTTCTTAATCATTACTACATTTTGCTACATTAATACTGTTTTAATGAGTAAGACTGTCTACAGAATGTGTTTCAGAATCATATTTTAGCGCATGTAATAGATACATAGGGTTTTAGTTCCAGGTACAGAACTTACGGATTATCTTGATTCGTGGGAGGGGCCTGAGCCAAACCCCCTCGAATAACGGGGGCCTACTGTATTTTAAATTACTTTCTAATGGACTTTGGTTTTCATTTCAAAAATTTGATTAAAACTGATTCCTCACAACCTGTCACACAAAACAGTGACAATCTGTCATCATTAAATCATCAAACAAGCACAATCAGAGAAACATGAACATAATGAACGTATATTGCGATCCCTGCATAGATACAAACCACGGGATGTGATACTTGATGTCATCACTCATGCAGTGTGTTCTGTAGCCTTGAATTACTTGTTCTGGACTTACTGTTGTACAACTGCTGCATTTTAACATGTGCTCAGCTTCATAAAGTTCAAATCCAGTTTTGGAATAAAAGGCTGAAGTGTATCTGTGGAGAATTCAAAGTGTCTTCAGTGAACATTGAGTGAGTTTCCCCTTCAGTTCCAGTGATTTGCAGTTGAGGTCAATGTTGTTTGTCATGTGTGAAATCAGAAGTGAGTGTGAGCAGTGAGGAGGTTTTTGTTATGGTGTATATCACTGTGATACGTATTCTTTAGCAGAGCTGTCCCATGTCTTACAGTAATACACTGCTGAGTCTCCCACCTCCACATTACTGATAATCAGTTTATAATCTGATTTAGTTGAGTGTGTTGATGTGAATTTAGGAGATGAGAAACCAGATCCATAGGAAGGAGAGGTCCAGTTATGATAATTTCTCAAAATGTACTGAGGAACTCCTCCAGGAACCTGTTTGTACCAGCGTGCAGAAATATCAGTGACCGTCCCCAGGTTACAGTCCATGGTGGCCGTCTGTCCTTGAGTCAGCATGAGAACAGGAGGCTTCTGTATCACCACCGTCACACCACTGACACCTGGAATAAAAACGGCACACATGTTACACGGTTTCACCTTCACATTAGATGGCGGTCAAATGCTGATCTCCAGAGTTATGAAATCTTACATGAGAGAGCAGTGAAGAGAGAGCAGAGCGCTGGCAGCATGGTGTCCACGTGTGATGGGGCTCTGGTGTTGAGTGAAGAGATGAGCAGCGTTTAACGCAGATCAAGGAGAGACTGCAGGGACGTGATATAAGAGAGACAGGAGGAGGAGGTGGAGCAAAGAGAGGACACACCCAACAACCAAACACACCTTCCTGTTATTATTAACACTCCACCCTTACTCTGATACCCACCCTCTTCTTCAACACACTCCGTTTTAATGAGATGATCTCAATGCCATCGTTACACGATTTCTCTTGAGGATTAAAGTCAGTAATGTGCAGAACAGGACTTTCTGCATTACAGAGAAGAAACTCTTCATTTGCATCAAGTTAAAATGTTCGTGTGAGGAGCAGCAGGTGTATCCTGAGTGTTTCTCCATCCGTGATGTATGATGAGTCAGTGTGAGGGTTAAACTGCAGAGACTCACACAACACACAATATATTCCCTCATGTGGCCAACTACAGCTTTCAGAAAATAAAGCATAGCCTTTTAATAAAGGTGGGTGAGATAATTAATGTACAAGTTTTTTCTGTATTTCTGATACATCACAGTTTTCTGCAAAAAATAAATATATTTTCTTTGAAAAGATTCACTACTGGATTTCATTTTAATAAATCAATATGAACAAAGGTTTTTGTTAAACATTTAACAGGAAAAGATGTCCAGAATAATCTCAACATTTTCTCATGGGTGCTGGGTACTGGAGTTCTGTGCTGATCATGCCATGAGAAAATAGTTTAAAGCACCAAAGCTAAGGCACTTTAAAACCTAACAGTGTCACCACAGGAACCCAACAAGGCAGGGCCCATGTCAGAATCTCTTGTCTAGGCCCCTGGCAATGACAGAAAATACCACCCTGTTCGTCTTTGGGAAGCGGCATGGACTTGTGTGCAGGCCTGAGTGTGGAGGTGGGTATGATTCTGGGATAAGGCATAGGCATGCTGGGGATCATCCTGTTGATTAGTAAATTTACAACAGGCATGTGAGATGTGTAAGAAAGGACATGGGCTTGAAAATGGATTAAAATTCAGGCATGGGCATGGGCTCAAGCATAGGCTTGGTTTGGACTTGGTTTAATAAGAGCCTGTCCTGTGACAATCGCTCAAACATGGGCACGCAGTCAGGTACAATCTTGGGCCTAGACTTTGACCTGAGGGACACCTCTTTGATTTGCAGTGTGAGCGTAATATTTGACAGCATCTCAACTACCTTCAAGAATTGTGCCATTGGTTTGATATCGCACAGGCCAGAAGCAATGTTTTAACCTCCAACAGGAATTTGGCATCAGGATCGTGTCAAATGATTAAGAAAAACTTTAATTTTGTACCGTGCTATTTATTGTATTAAAAGATAAACATTACATGTATATATATATATATATATATATATATATATATATATATATATATATATATATATATATATATATATACAAAAATAAAAGGACAGGACAAAGACTTTCTATTGAAACTCCATTTATCACTACAGATCTGTTTCGAGGGGTGGTGAAACCATCCTCTCTCTTCAGGTGATTATAGAAGAATTCTTCTTTATTTTTGTTTATTTGCTCTACCAAAAAGTATTGAGCACTCTCCTACAGAAGGATCTACTCAGAAAATCCTCTCTCTCTCTCTCTCTCTCTCTCTCTCTCTCTATATATATATATATATATATATATATATATATATATATATATATATATATATATATATATATATATATACACAATGCAACTGTGAGGGGGGCACAAACCAGTGTTCACCCTCATGCCGGTCCCAAGCCCGGATAAATGCAGAGGGTTGTGACAGGAAGGGCAGCCAGTGTAAAACTTATGCCAAAATTGTTATGCAAATGATCAAAATGAATTTCATACTGGATCGGTCGAGGCCCAGGTTAACGATGACCACCATCTGTGCTGTTAACCAACAGGGTGCTGGGGGAAATTGGACTGCTGTTGGTCGAAGAAAGAGAGGAGGGAGGCGTGTCCATAGAGAGAGAAGAAGAAAAGGCATGAGTCTAGGACTGAGAGTAGGGACTTTGAATGTTGGAACTACGACAGGAAAAGACAGAGAGCTTGCTGACATGATTCAGAGGAGGAAGGTGGACATACTGTGTATTCAGGAGACCAGGTGGAAAGGTAGCAAGGCTAGAAGTTTTATCATGGTGTGGATGGGAAGAGAAATGGAGTAGGAGTCATCTTGAAGGAGGGGTTGGTCAGGAATGTTCTAGAAGTGAAAAGAGTGTCAGACAGAGTGATGAGTCTCAAGTTAGAAATTGAAGGCGTGATGTTCAATGTTGTTAGTGCTTATGCCCCACAGGCAGGATGTGAGCTAGAAGAGAAGGAGAGATTCTGGAGAGAGTTAGATGAAGTGATGCAGAGTACCCCCAGAGGTGAAAGAGTGGTCATTGGTGCAGACTTCAATGGACATGTTGGTGAAGACAATAGAGGGGACAAGGAAGTGACAGGCAGGTTTGGTATCCGGACAGGAACACAGAAAAACAGATGTTGATCGATTTTACATAAAGGATGGAAATGGCTGTGGTGAATACTTTCTTCCAGAAGAGACAGGAGCATAGGGTGACTTACAAAAGTGGAGGTTGGCGCACACAGGTAGACTACATCTTGTGTAGGTGATGTAATTTGAAGGAATTCAGTGACTGCAAAGTAGTAGCGGGTGAGAGTGTTGCCAAACATTATAGGATGGTGATGTGCACTATGATGCTGATGGTGAGGAAGGTGAAGAAGGCAAAGGCTGAGCAGAAGACAAAGTGGTGGAAGCTGAAAAAGGAAGAGGGCCGTGTTGTGTTCAAGGAGGAGTTGAAACAGGCTTTGGTTGGTCAGGAAGTGCTTCCAGATGACTGGACAACTAAATGTGTGTGAACAAGAAGGACCCAAGAGGAACGGTGAGGTTAAAGGAAGCAGAGATGAGGAAGGTGGAGGATTTTAAGTACTTTGGCTCAACAATCCAGAGCAATGGAGAGTGTGGAAAAGAGGTGAAGAAGCGTGTGCAGGCAGGCTGGAATGGTTGGAGAAAAGTGTCCGATATGATGTGCGATAGGAGAGTATCGGCAAGAATGAAGGGAAAAGTGTAGAAGACGGTGGTGAGGCCAGCGATGTTGTATGGCTTAGAAACAGTGCCGCTGAGGAAAAGGCAGGAGGCAGAGCTGGAAGTAGCAGAGATGAAAATGTTGAGGTTCTCTTTGGGTGTAACGAGGATAGATAGGATTAGAAATGAGCACATCAGAGGGACAGCCCATGTAAGTTGTTTTGGAGACAAAGTCAGAGAGGCTTGATTGAGATGGTTTGGACATGTACAGAGGAGGGATAGAGAGTATATTGGCAGTAGGATGCTGAGGTTGGAACTACCAGGCAGAAGGCCTCGAGGAAGACCAAAGAAGAGATTTATGGATGTGGTGAAGGAGGACATGAGGGTCATTGGAGTAAGAGAAGAAGATGCAGAGGACAGGGTGAGATGGAGGCGGATGGTTTGCTGTGGCGACCCCTGAAGGGAACAGCCAAAAGGAAAAGAAGAAGAAGATACACACACTGAGTTCATGTGACAGTTTGATTCAGTGTAAAAGATCTTTAGTTCACTAATTATGTGACTTCTGAATATCACTTGTAGCATTAAGTTGTTTTTCGGTGTAAATCCAATACGGTCGGGTTGGAGAGGCCAATGTCAAAAATAAAGACGATACTGAAGAATACCTCCCACCCAATTCATAACCGGAACACATTCAGTGAGAAACTGATACCACCGAAATGTACCACTGAACCACAGGAAATCATTCATACCTGTGAACATTAAAATGTACAAAACTTGTCCAATCAGCAGCAACAACCACTGTTCTACATTTACATTCTACTGTTTATTCAAACTCTACATATCTCTCACTGACTCCATTCATTTTGTTTCTATTTAACAGATCTATTCCAGAGTATGTAATAAAGACAGTTGGAGGAAGAGTAGAAGATGCAGAGAATCAGGTGAGATGGAGGCAGATGATTTGCTGTGGCGACCCCTGACGGGAAAAGCCAAATAGAAAAGAAGTAATAAAGACAGTTTGATAATAGTTTATTAGAGTGGAACCCAGTCTGACTGGATGTTCATGTGGATTTTTGTCCAGGTTGCAGAATCTGTTGTTCTTTTGGCGTCTTTTTGTGTGTCATGTATTGGTGCTACTCGTCTTATAGATATTGTGGATTTTTACGAATATAAATATGCAGAATTAGGATCTATTTTTAAGGCAGAAATCATTGTCCAACCTCAACACTTTAATTCAAGAAGGTGTGTCTGTTTTCTTTATTTCTACCTGCAGCATTTATATCATGTCACAGTGAAGTGTGCAGTCAGTCCGAATCTATTGATTTTGAGTTGCTGGTACATTTTGGAGCTGATATCAGAAAATTCAAACTTACAATTTTATATATATATATATATATAAATATAGGGGCAGTGGTGGTCTAGTGGTATAGGGTGCTGGATCGTTGATCCAAAGGTTCGGGGTTCGAGTCCCACGCTCCACAAGGTTGTCATTGTCCTCCCAGTGCAGCTAACTGGGTTATCAAAGGCCGGCCATGTCTGTCACTGTCTATGGTGCGAGGCATGTAAAAGAACCGTTGCTGACTTTCAACAAGAGTAGGCTGCAAAGCCGTCAGCATGTTTCCGCCCTGTGATGGCCTGGCGAGCTGTCCAGGGTGTACTCTGCCCTCGCCCTGAGTTGGCTGGGATGGGCACCAGCCTCCCTGTGACCCTAATTAGGATGAAGCGGTTACAGAAAATGAACTGAACTGATATATATATATATATATATATATATATATATATATATATATATATATATATATATATATACTATATATATATGAATCAAAATCTGCTGGTAATTTAAAATTTTTTAAAAGCAACTTTTGAGAAAATTGTGTTTAAAGTGTTTGAAAGAATAAATTGATAGGGTAAATGAGACGCAACTATGTGTGTATTGGAAATGAGACGCAATTATGTGTGTATTGTAACTTCTGTGTATCTAAAGCTTCTTTTTGGCTTGTAATTGTGACTTGTGCACTAGGCACATGAAACTGTTGGGTGGGTGTTCCTGGATTCAGAAAGTAACAATGTATAACAATGAGGAAATGCTTTGAAATGTATTTAGCCAAGTGTTAAGCGCCACAGGGCACAAACATGTATATGGAAATGCTTTGTGACAACTCAATTACAACTCTGCAGGCACATCCCCAAGTGTTACGTACCGCAGTGCACAAACATATATGTTAATGCTTTATGAACATGCAATTACAACTTTGCACGCATATCCCTCTGTATAAATAAGCGGACACTGCATGTGTTCGATGAGCTTCCGATGAATAAACCAGACTGATTTCACTCGTGTGGTTGCTCGTCTGTTGCTCCCGGAGCGCTCTCAGACGTTGAGATACAGGAATCCAGGTCGTGCAGATTTAACTAGGAACTTCCACGGAGAAAAGTTCTAACAGTGTTTTTTCAAATATTTATTAATTTCCGACTTGATCCCACTGTGCTGTTATGGGTCACATTTGAAACCCTGAAATAAATATGATTTTTAGCCTCATTTGACCAGAACACCTTTTACATTTGGCTTCAAAATTTTTTTAAATCATTTTCAGAAATTCTGAAACGGGAGTTTTTTTCTTCTTCTCATCTTCATGTACAAGCCACACTTGGGAAACTTTTGAGATTTTGTGGTCACCCTTATATACATATATTTCAATAATCCGAGTAAAGTCTGTATGTTTTAACAGGTGCATGTACTTGAGCGACACCTCCTCCTGGTTTGGGTATGAAATGCACTCATGCCCAGTTTGAGTGTTTTGGACAGTCCCCTGATTCCATCTTGGTACTCCCGATAACCCTTTGGTTGTGTGAATGTTGGCCCTGCTTCTAATGTTTTATTTGATATCACAGCAACAGCACCCGCAGCAAACATTTACAAAACAATAAAAGTGCAACCATGTTAATCTCCTATAAACCCATGTCCTCTTGGCTGGGCTGGCCTGAAATGCCCCTGTGTAACAATTGCAAGTATAAGTGTATTTACATTATCACCCCGTGACATCGATCACAATAAAATGATTACTCATGGCGTATGAATGAAATTTTAAGAACTGTGTGCAGAACCATGTGTGTTTTCAGTTACACGCTGGAGCACAGAGTGACTGAGTGAGTGCACACACACACACACACACACACACACACACACACACACACACACACACACACACACACACACACACACTAAAAGATGTAGAAGCAAATGCAGACTATGGAAGTGAAATGGTGCCAAATAAACCTCAATATGGCTGACATAGTGGCATGGTTTGCACGTCCACTGCACAGCAAAAAGGTCCTGAGTTCGATTCCCAGTTCGGGCTCTTCTGTGTGGTTTGCAGGCTCTCCCTGTGCTTGTGTGGGTTTCCTCCGGGTCCTCCAGTTTCCTCCTACAGTCCAAAAATATACAAATAAGGTTAACTACCTGGTTCAAATCTCCCCTAGGTGTGAGGTGAGTGTGAATACTTGTGAGTGTTGGTCCTAGATCGCATGGCATGCAGTCCAGGGTGTACCCCGCTCTCGCTCCGAGTTGGCTGAGATGGGCACCAGCCTCCCTGTGACCCTGATTAGGATTAAGAGTCTAAGAAAATGGATGAATGAAAGAAACCTCAATGCAACATGACATGTTAAATCTCTGGCCAGTTTTTCAATATGGCTCACTGATGAACAAAAAAAACCTGAAAAGTGATCTAATAGCTCAATGTCAGGTATCACCTTCCAATCCTATGATCACCATCGACCATGGAGGGGCAGAAGCAAGAGCTTTTGTGACACATAATTAAATTAAATTAAACTTTGTCAATACACGTTTTAATAGAGAGTAACAAAATATACTTTAGCATCTCATCAAAAGTGCGGAGAGCAACAAGTACAATATAACAGTATTATGGCATGTCCAGTATGTACAGTTAGAAATAGTTACGTGCAGGTGCAGGCAGCATAAGGGGGAGAATAAATTAGCATAACTTTCATTGGATCAATATTTACTTTATTAACTTTCTGGAAAACTGCACCCACACAGGACTAATTTGACTATTTTTAGGACTAAATGCATGACTAAAACATCAACAAATCAAATTTGACAATTTATCAATGCACTAAATATTAATGATTTAATAAAAAATAAATAAACAAAAGCTTCAGCTCTAATCCCCTTCAATATCTTTATTCACTGAAAGTTTTAATTTTAACTACCGTAAATGTTTTTAAACAAATAACAACCTGACGGGAATTAATATGATATAACTCTGTGCCTGATTATCTTTCGAAAAAGAACTAAACAGAGTTAATCGTTCCTGCAGGGTGAGTGCATGCACACACACACACACACACACACACACACACACACACACACACACACACACACACACACACACACCCACACCTTCACTTACAACCAAAACACTTGGGTGACTATTTTTCACTATGGTTTGTTTCTGCAGCCTAATGAATGATGCAACATTACATCATCCAAGCTTTTTTTTATTTATTTATTTATTTTTATTTTTTTTTTTACATCACACAGCAGTTTTCAACACTGTATGATGAACAGCATCAACACTGCTGGTGAAATACAAATAAATTGAATTTAAAATATTATTTTTAAGTTAGAAACTGTAATTTTAGCCATTTGAATTGAACAGAAACTCTCCCCAAAATGAGTGATGTTCGCAAGGGAAGCAAGAATGTCAACCTCCACACAGGAAAAACTTCAGAATATATCTTTATGGAAAACCAATTCTCTGTATTTGAACGTAACATAAAGAAAGAAACAAAATAATTCAAGGAAGAATATTTTTGTCTTGTTATGATAGAAAAACATTTACTCACCTATTACCGGGCTGTTTGTATATCACCCTGATAATACAGTAAATATCACTATTAAATCATTAATATTATCTTTAGTGCATTGATGACTTTTCACTTTTGATTTATTGATGTCATGAGATAATCTATTTAATTCTAAAATAGTACAATTAGTGGTGTGTGTGTGGTCAGTCGGCCAGACACTCCCACAGTGACCAAGTGGGTAGCCCCGATTGTGTGGGAGGATATGTTTGTTTTGACGATGATTGACAACATCTACAAACAAAATAACATCACCATGGCGACCACCATCTTCGCTCTGGGGAAGTACGTATTAAAACATGACATATTTAAACGCATTAAATTTTCTCAGACCAGCATTATGTACCAAACCCAGCAACACTCAGACCGTGAATGTAAAAACCTCTGCAGACTGTGACCAATAAACTTTAATTGCATCATCATCCTCAGTACTGTAATTCAACTGTTTTAGAAATAAAGTACTGAAATGTTCCCATGCAGGTACATTTGTTTCCTGAAGGGCCTTTTGAAGTCAGCAGAGCAGCTCTTCATGGTGGGTTACCACTGGGTAACTTACCTGTTACTCGGCATTATTTCCCGTTTACCAATCAACCAAATAAGGTTCCCTTGGCAATGCTGGTGTGTGTGTGTGTGTGTGTGTGTGTGTGTGTGTGTGTGTGTGTGTGTGTGTGTGTGTGTGTGTGTGTGAGTGTGTGTGTGCGACAGCTGACGGTAATAAAAACCACCAGCTTGAACCGTTGGAAGGAAATTTCACTACGCAGGATGGAGATGATTGAGAAGCTCATTGAGGAGGAACTCGTCAACAAGGCAGACTATATATTCTGCATCGACACCAAATTCTATGCCTACTGCGGGTGCAGAGTCTCTGCGAAATCTTATCAGTGTGATACATGCCTTTTTTGGATCTCCTCAGAACAAGTTCACATACGACGCCGTCTGGAATCTGAGGCCTACATCCCGTTCGAAGAAGGAGACTACTACTACTACTACTACTACTACTACTACACAGGCGCTGTGATTGTGGGGCGTCTTGAATTATGTGCTCAAGTTGGTGAAGATGTGCGCATACAACTGGATATCAACAGAGCCAATAACATTGACGCAACATGGCAGGAGGAGTCTCACCTGAACAAGTACTTCCTGTACAACAAACCCACCAAGTTGCTCTCACCTGAATATTCATGGGATGACAAAAAAGGGAAACCCAGCTACATGAAAGTGGTGCGATTCTCCCAAGTACTCAAGAACTATGCTGAGATTCGACCCAATGTCAGACTGTACAACGCCACTTTGTAACTGTCTGTGAAAATACCGGTTATGTGCAATAAAAACCCCGTGCACTTTAATCAACCACATCTACCCCACTGACTATGAACCATATCAATCCATCTACTCTGCACTCAGATACATTACACTTTAATATAGGCCAGTCTACAAAGTTGTTCCTTTCTTTTCTTTTATTGTTTATTAATTTATACTATTTATGTATCTATTTATTTATTTACTTATATAATATATATGTATGTGTGTATGTTTGTATTTGTATCTATTTTTGCACCCCCTACTGATGGTACCTCAAGAGCCTGTAACAGTGAATTTCTCCATTGTGAGATTAATAAAGCTGTATCTTATCTGATCTTATCTTATAAACAGTCTACCTCAGCTCTTCTTTACTCTTCCCTACCCAATACGGCTATACTGTATTGTGTGAGTAAAAATGAACAAAATTTCTCTGATTTTATCTTATCATCATAATCATCTTACAGACCACAACAGGCTCCTCCATCAACTCACTCAAGAACTTTACCACCAAATTCATGTTAGAAGATTTAACGTTACACAATTTAGCATCCTACAATGAAAACTTCACTACTTATAGACGCGAAATCCAGTTCAGCTACACTGACTCACTCTATTAACAAACAGAAGGAGTATCAATATCCTTGTTCAAACAACATGATTCACAGAGTTTATTGGAGTTTTTTTGGTACAATGTCCTGTGGCAGAGTAGCGAGAATACATTGTGATCTTTTTTTTATTCTGGTCAGGATCACATAGATCTGAAGCTGATTCCAGGAAGCCTGGACATGATGCAGGAATATAAAAGAAAAAAAACAAACCTAAAACAGAAATTTGAGAACCATTGAGTTATTCTGTAAACAGAGATAATAATTATAATACAAGATCAGGATGAAATCCTGGATCTGTGAGAATGTGACACTAACCACTAGATCAGGGGTCGGCAACCCGTGGCTCCCGAGCCGCATGTGGTTCTTTCACCTCTCTAATGTGTCTCCGTGGCTTTCAAAAATAATGTGTACTTTATGGTGGCCAACGGATGCAAACGCACTTCATATACAAAAACCAGTGCAAAAAGAAAATGCTGCTTATTTACTCACATTGGAAGCACTCCGGGCTCCCAGGGGTAGAAAGTTCAACCAGCTTTCACCCGAATGATTGGAGAATCTGCTGAAGGCAGAGTCCTACAATGGTTGGGTACTCACAGGCAACGTTCCCTCGAATTTTCTACGTGGCTGAGCAAACACATCAACACCTTGAGCGGTCCCTTGGACCACTGTGAGCAACATCAGACGTGTGCACTGTGTTCGGGCCAGTATCGCATCCATCCAAGTAGCATGATTTATAAAGACAATCAAATTACAGCATTTATATTTCTATTAAAATTCTTTTAATTAAGTGCTTTACCAAGTTTACAATGCAAAAGAAAACATACTTGTTAACCTGGGGACTATGATAACATTATTCAAAGTATAAATGTTTGCTTTTAACTACAGCAAAACAAATTGCCAACCAAGAACTCAATTATGAACTCAATTTCTATTGTGAAGCTCTGACTTGTATTACAAGTACGAGTTTGAAATGTCAGTGGGTGAAGCTCTTTCTGGGTGAGAAGGTCCTACTGTGGTCTGGTAGGGAGTTTTGCTGTCCATTGGTTGAGAGAGAGTCCTACTGTAGTCTGGAAGAGAGTTCTGCTGTCCACTGGGAGACAGGGTCCTACTGTTGTCTGGGAGACAGTCCTGTAAGTCTTTTGTCTGCAAAATAAACAATCACACATTTGTTAACTACGACTCAGAAACTACAGTATTTAATGATCAACATCCACGAATTAGAATTCTAAATAAATGACACGAGATGAGCGCAAATCTGATTGAAAAATTACTATTCACCTTAATATTCCCGTCTGTTTTTCTCATCTCTCCAGTGTTTGTATACGTTGTTCAGGGTGATGGCCTCATCTGCTTGCAGCTTTGACTTTATGCGCATCAGCTGATCCAAATGTTTACTGGTGAAAAAATATCACCCAGTTTCACGCTTTTTTTCTTCTGTTTGCACAAACTCAGACAGTCATTCCATCTTAAAATAACGGCATTTCTTTTTAACTTTGGCTTTGTGAGGGGATGTGTCAATTCCCGTTCGTTTTGCCATTGTTGTAAAGAGTTAAACAAGAGCAGCGTATCTCACGTGTCTTCTTCTGTTTACATTACTCACCATTTGGCGAGCGGCGGATAAGGATGTTGTTATTGTCAATCACGTCAATTCGGTGCATCAGTACGTATGTGAATCGCATCATTGGCTGGAGCACCTAGACGCCCCCTCACTCATTGAATCACATTCCAAAATAGCACAGACTGAATAGTTATGTGTTTATTTTATTTTCACTTCAGGTGGGATTTCTATTTTTTGTGTGCAGCGCAAAATGTCTGTGCGCGGAGACGGTAACACCAGTGCGCAATTGCGCACGCGTGCAGCTTAGAGGGAACATAGCATGGAATCCGAATGGGCCATGTTTTGTGCCTCCATTGCTGAGGCAGCAGCCCATAGCTGTGACAGGAAGGTCATCGATGCCCGTCATGGCAGTGACCCTCAAACCAGGTAGTGGACACCTACTGTGATGGGGATATCCAGCTGAAAAGGGAGGCCTATCATGTCTTATTGGCCTGTGGAATTCCTGAGGCAGCAGACAGGGATCGGGAGACCAAATGTGCTGCAGCCCAAGGCAAAATCTTGGGCATGGAAGGAATTTGGTCAAGGCCTGGACAGCGATCATTGGTTGGCCTCAAAAAGGTTCTGGACCTCCATCTGATGCCTCAGGAGGGGGAAGCAGTTCTCCACAAATACTGTTCACAGTGGAAGTTCGGAGCTGCTCAATATGACTGGGGATGTCATCGGGAGGTGAAAGGAATAGTTTGAGGACCTCCTCAATTCCACTAACACATCCTCCATGGAGGAGGAAGACTCTGGAGCAGTGGTTCTTCAATGGGCTTGATCTAACCCAAGGGGTTTGGTGAGTCAGTCTCAGGTGGAGGTCAAGACACACGCTCGACTCATTTGTGACAAATGCTCTGCTTGGTCATCACTGGCTGCAGGTGATCACGCTACATTGCTTGGCCAATTTGTGCTGCAGTGAATTTGGTGTGCTCAATCGTTGACTTGTGACTGTCGTGATGGTACGTCATGTGATTTAATGTTTTAATCCATACTATGTGGATGACTTGTGGATGACTTCTTCAGAGACAACAATCCTTCATGGGATATGGTTTCTGCAGTTTGTACGGACTGAGCTCCGTTCATGCTGGGAAGAAAGTTTGGTTTTGGTGCATTAATGAAATCTGATGAACAACACATCGTTGTTACACATTGTATTCTGCACAGGCATGGAACCTTGCCTTCATAAATGGCAGAAATATTAAAAATTGTAGTCGAATGTGTGAACTATGTGCAAAATACTGCTCTGAGGCACCACATCTTCAGTGAGCTGTGTAAAGAAATGGGCCCTGAATTCGCAGTACCTCTATACCATTCTAATGTGAGGTGGTTATCCCGGCGACAGGTGCTGAATCGTGTTTTATAACCATACCAAAAACCGTATGGTAGTATAAAAAAGGTCATGTCTTTGTGAAAACGTATGCAATTTGTTGAATTAATGCATTGTATTGGTTTTGTTCTTTGAACAAAGTGATGTTAATGCATGGTTCATTTTAGTGCCCCAGTAAAACATACCTATGTAATGCAGCCATGTGCGTGTGTGTGTGTGTGTGTGTGTGTGTGTGTGTGTGTGTGTGTGGGGGGCACTAACCAGTGTCTCTCCCCATTATGCCGGTCCCAAGAATCCCAAGAATGAGAAATGCAGAGGGTTGTGTCAGGAAGGGCATCCGACGTAAAACCAATGCCAAACTTTTATGATGCAAATCAGAAGTATTACCCCCATACTGGATCGGTCGAGGCCCGGGTTAACAACGACCACCATCAGTGCTGTCCATCAACAGGGTGCTGGTGGAAATTGGACTACTGTTGGTCGAAGACATCAAAGAAGGAGAGGCGGGAGGCGTGTCCGTAGGCAGAGAGAGAGAAGAGGAAAAGCATGAGTCTAGGACTGAGAGTAGGGACTTTGAATCTTGGAACTATGCAAAGAAAAGGTAGAGAGCTGTCTGACATGATGCAGAGGAGGAAGGTGGACATACTGTGTGTTCAGGAGACCAGATGGAAAGGTAGCAAGGCTAGAAGCTTAGGAGCAGGGTTTAAGCTGTTTTATCATGGTGTGGATGGGAAGAGAAATGGAGGAGTCATCTTGAAGGAGGAGTTTGTCAGGAATGTTCTAGAAGTGAAAAGAGTGTCAGACAGAATGATGCGTCTCAAGTTAGAAATTGAAGGTGTGATGCTCAATGTTGTTAGTGCTTATGCCCCACAGGCAGGATGTGAGCTAAAAGAGAAGGAGAGATTCTGGAGTGACTTAGATGAAGTGATGCAGAATACCCCCAGAGGTGAAAGAGTGGTCATTGGTGCAGACTTCAATGGACATGTTGGTGCAGGCAACAGAGGGGACAAGGAAGTGATGGGCAGGTTTGGTATCCAGGACAGGAACACAGAAGGACAGATGTTGAT
Organism: Plotosus lineatus; assembly: GCA_024760905.1. Lineage (NCBI taxonomy): Eukaryota > Metazoa > Chordata > Actinopteri > Siluriformes > Plotosidae > Plotosus > Plotosus lineatus. The sequence goes on from CM045740.1 coordinate 44,888,761, forward strand.
TGATTTTGCAAAAAGGATGGAAATGGATGTGGTGAATACTTTCTTCCAGAAGAAACAGGAGCATAGGGTGACTTATAAAAGCGGAGGTAGGAGCACACAGATAGACTACATCTTGTGTATAAAGTAGTAGTGGGTGAGAGTGTTGCCAAACAGCATAGGATGGTGGAGTGCAGGATGACACTGATGGTGAGGAAGGTGAAGAAGGCAAAGGCAGAGCAGAAGACAAAATGGTGGAAGCTGAAAAAGGAAGAGGGTCGTGTTGTCTTCAAGGAGGAGTTTAAACAGGCTTTGGGTGGTCAGGAAGTCCTTCCAGATGACTGGATAACTACAACTAATGTGATCGGGGAGACAGGTAGGAGAATACTTTTTTGTGTCATCTGGAAGGAGAGGAGATAAGGAGACTTGGTGGTGGAGTGAGGAAGTGCAGGAGTGTGTACAAAGTAAGAGGTTAGCTAAGAAGAAGTGGGACATTGAAAGGACTGAAGAAACTAAACAGAAGTACAGGGAAACACAGTGTAAGGCGAAGGTAGCAGTGTCAAAGGCCAAACAGAGGGTGTATGATGACTTATATGCTCAGTTGGAAAGTAAAGAGGGAGAAAATGATTTATACAGGTTGGCACAGCAGAGAAATACAGACGGGAAGGACGTGCAGCAAGTTAGAGTGATTAAGGACAGTGTGGGAAACGTATTGACTGATGACAAAAGTGTGCTGGGAAGATGGAAAGAGTACTTTGAAGAGCTGATAAATGAGGAAAATGAGAGAGAAAAAAGAGTAGAAGAGGTCACTGTTGAGGATCAGTAAGTAGCAAAGATTAGTAAGGGTGAAGTGAGGAGGGCTTTGAAGAGGATGATGAATGGAAAGGCAGTTGGTCCTTATGATATACCTGTGAAGGTATGGAAGTGTCTAGGTGAGGTAGCAGTAGATTTCCTCACAAGAACATTCAGCAAGTTCTTAGAGAGTGAGAGGATGCCAGATGAATGGAGGAGGAGTGTGATGGTGCCCATTTTTAAGAACAAGGGAGACGTGCAGAGTTGTGGCAACTACAGAGGGATAAAGTTGATGAGCCATACGATGAAGTTATGGGAAGGAATAGTGGAAGCTAGACTAAGGGCAGAGGTCAGCATTTGTGAACAACAGTTTGGTTTCATGCCAAGAAAGAGCACCACAGATACAGTGTTTGCTTTGAGGATGTTAATAGAGAGGTAAGCATATGGCAGGGTGCCAAGAGAGGAACTGTAGTATTGCATGAGGAAGTCTGGAGTGGCAGAGAAATATGTTAGAGTGGTGTAGGACATGTATAACAGATGTAAGACAGTGGTGAGGTGTGCTGTCGGTGTGACAGAAGAGTTCAAGGTGGAGGTAGGACAGTATCAAGGGTCAGCTTTGAGCCCCCTCTTGTTTGCTATGGTGATGGACAGGCTGACAGACGAGGTTAGACAAGATTCCCCATGGACTATGATGTTTGCAGATGACAGAATACATGTGTATGAATGACAAGGACCCAAGAGGAATGGTGAGGTTACAGGGAGCAGAGATAAAGGAGGTGGAGGATTTTAAGTACTTTGGCTCAACAATCCAGAACAATGGAAAGTGTGGAAAAGAAGTGAAGAAGTGTGTGCAGGCAGGTTGGAATGGCTGGAGAAAAGTGTCCGGTGTGATGTGCGATAGGAAGGTATCCGCAAGAATGAAAGGAAAAGTGTACAAAATGGTCTTGAGGCCAGCGATGTTGTAAGGTTTAGAAACAGTGGCCCTGGGGAAAAGACAGGAGGCAGAGCTGGAGGTAGCAGAGACGAAAATATTGAGGTTCTATTTGGGAGTAACGAGGATGGATAGGATCAGGAACGAGTACATCAGAGGGACAGCACATGTAAGACGTTTTGGAGACAGAGAGGCTAGATTGAGATGGTTTGGACATGTACAGAGGAGGGATAGAGAGTATATTGGTAGTAGGATGCTGAGGTTG